>JAYDZG010000039.1:24549833-24560018 GCA_034509265.1 Microcambeva bendego
TGGAGACTGATCTCCAGGAATTGTCTTGCTGGGGTTAAGTTTTAGATGATGAGCTGACATTCACTGTGAGATAGCACGCAGGCATGCTAAGATGTGTGCTGAGACTTGTGTGTAATAAGGTAATAATATGTGATAAATTAGATATTTCTGCCTTGTGCTACCGTGCCTTGAAAAGGAGGCATTGGAACTGTGTGTTGTTGGAACACTTAATTTCCATGTTCCGATGCTTCCCGTTAATAAAGCAGTTTTGTTAAAGGTAAAATAGAGTCTTATACAGTGTTTTAGCTGAAAAGCAAACCAACGTGTTGAGTGCTGTGATTTAAGAGATCTCTATTCCATTATTACCCCACTTACCACAGACCGGCTCGTATCACTGTACCGATGTTACAACTATATGTACTGTTGTTCATGCAAGCATGTTTTCTTTGGTGTAAGTAGGGCAAATTTAGTTGATTTTATACTAATATTTAAGTTACAAAATTAGTAAAATATATTGTTATTAAAATGTAGCATTAAAATTATATATTGCCACGGTAAAACCATAAAAGTTGCACACCTGTATTTATTTATATTTATATTTATATGTGCCACATCATCCAATTGGTTTGAATGGCATATAAAGCTGGAGTAATAATAACCTGACACTCACAGGTTTTTGTTGTAGTACCAGTAATGTGTTTATAGCGGGCCATCGGTTAAGCTCTTGCAGGCCCTCGGGCAACCTATTGGGGAACCCTGATAAGTTATTCCAGCAAGGATGACATTTAAAAGTAACTGATCTGGCATCTTCAGCAGTGAGTCCCATACTTCAGACTTGGCCATAACTGCGTTCAGTGAGATCTTAGAGGTAGAGTATGTGTTTTTTTCTGCTGACTTCAGAGATCAGTACAGCGATGCACCAGGTGTCTACTGTTACATGTGGTGTTCTGTCATGTCTCATCAGAAACTGCTGTTGAACTGCTGCAGAAGCTTGAACCCTGCTGGGGGCCATCCACACCAGTTAAAACACCATATGGGCTGATTTGTCTCCCTTGCCCTGCCCCCTTTCCTCTTCCTCTCTCTGCCCTCTTCCTCCAGCACATCTGCACAATATTCATGAGGCTCCATTCTCATTCGGCCCATATGCTCTCTCCGGCGTGGAACTGTTGCTCTGCTGCTCGCCAAATTGTCCCATTCACCGCACATGACTGCCAGAGTGATGGCTATACCCTCCCAGTTAGCCAGCCATGAATTAATTCACACCACCCCCCACGCCGGCCCAACAATGGCCTGACACAATAACATTCAGACGCTATCCGGGTCATTAGCCCCATGTCACAGTCAAGGCATCTCTGTTTAATAAGCTGGTTTGTTCAAACCACAGCTGAGTTTAAGGTCAGTCTCAGAGCAAACACCCAAGCAAGGCTAAGCAATGCAGGTGAAGTCTTTGAAGAACTTTTTGCATTATATCTCCACTATGTTAGTAATATCAAGAAACAAAGATTAAATTATTTATTTGATATATCAGTGTAATGAGTCTGCATTGTTTTTGTTTCCTTGTTAGTCAAATATGATCTTCAAATGTTCTTGCTTCACTATGGAAAGAGTTGCTTACACTAAAATATTTAGCCACCTGAATATAAACTTGAGGGACATTTAAAAAATAAATACTACTAAAGTAGTGACACCTCTATGTGATCTTTTCAGCTATGCTCACTTGAAAAGGCATTATAGATGATAGTGCAGTGGGTCAGTGGGACTCTGTACCTACTCAGTAAAAACAGCATTTGTATGACTGGGAATTGATGTTGATAAAGAAAGCTTTTCAGTGGGGCTGAGATCAGGTTTCTTCATGTCTTTATTGAGCTCACTTTGTGTACAGGTGCACAGTCATCAAAATGGCCTTCCCTAAACTGCTTCCACAAAGATGGGTGCATTTAATTTCCTTTTTAGATTTGATGTATCACATTAGCAAGAGATTGTGACTGGAACACATGAGGTAAAAATTTGAAGGGCTGTTTGAACTTGTACCCATATAGTTATGGCCCAACAGTATTCATTGATGTGAACATCAGATCAGGAACTGTTTAAAATGCAAATTGTGTTTACTCATTAATTTGCACTATGAGACAAATCCTCACGATCCTACGGCAATTCAGTTACCATACTGTCCAACATGTCAAAATTGAAAGCAGCTTAAAATTACCGCTGAAAACTCTCAACTAATTCTGTAGACACTTCATATCATTGATGAATGTTCTAGGTTTACATTCAGCTAATCAAGCTAGGCTGTGCTGTGTATTTTAGACAAACCTTTATTCTAGCTTTCAATTCATTAGTGTAATTTAATGAGTGTAATTTAATGACATGTGGCACCCTTCTGTAAAAATCTGAAACACAGTTTGTTTATTAGGATTTTAACATCATGTTTTACACTTTTAATTACATTCATGACACGAAATCGTTATTCATTACTCAAGGTTCATCAGTTCACAAGTTTTTAACACAGCCATGGACAATTTTGTTTCTCCAATTACCCTCACTTGCATGTTTTTGGACTGTGGGAGGAAACCGGAGCACCCGGAGTAAACCCACATGGACACGAGAAGAACATGCAAACTCCACACAGAATGGACAATGGAGCCCCACCTGGGATTTTCTTCTCAACCATGTAAAGAGATACATGTTTTATGCAATTAACCCTAATTGCATGAGCTCAGAATACTCACCAGGTAATCTCATTCTTGCTATATGTATACATCCAACTCAGCATATTTTCAGACAACCCACAGTACACGTATATATTTAAGCAACTATTTAACTGTAAATAACCCTGTTTCAGTCCAAAACATTTGAAAAGTCAAATATTATATTACCAAACCTCCATCACATGATTTTACTTATAATGTGTAAAAACACAGTCTGGGAAATAAAGTTAGTCATGGTGGGCATTTTGCCTTCACATTCCAGTGGCTTATTACTAGGAAAACAAGCCACTGCCCCTGCCTTTCACAGATTTTCTTAGTGTCTTGGCTTTTAATGGGCAGATCCAGAGCATGCATGGGTTACTCACTTTCAAGCAAAGTGGCCTTGTAAACAGGCGAGTCATAGATCTAACACCAACTTTCAGTGACAAAAAAAGCCTTTTCTTCTGTGGATAATAAAACAAACCTGTCACTTTAGCATCACAATGTGTGTGCTGAAGCTTTTTCATAATGAGTTTAACCCGAATGGCCTCTCGGTTATATATTAGCTATGAGTTCGACATTAAAATAAGCCGAGAGGAAAAACAAAATGGCAAAACAATATGAATGTATCTTTACTCTTAATTTTCCTGGCTTTTCATGTATGTCTTTCAGTTTTCATAAGTGTTGGTTTAACCTGTACTGTCACTGTAGCCACAAAGTTTTTGTTCCTTTTTATTTTGTCTTGACAACATATTAAATGTATTAGAATTACGTGAATAGAAATCAATTTAAAATGTACTATACAATATATATTGTTAAATATAATACAATATAATTGCAGTTTTAAATTATTAGTTCATTTATTGAACAAAAAAGTATTCAACACCAAAAATTACTTGTTACCCTAAACCTAAAAACTGGCAGCTAAATTCATGCTTTTTTATTAAAATGGTGAGTCTTCCACAAGCCTTAAATGCTTTAGATTTTCATCTTTTGTGATTCCAGGAGCCGTCAACAGTTTTGTAGACAGAAATTGTAGTCCACCACTTTTTGGGGCGATAACAATTTGACTTGATTTATAGATGAAGACTCTCACTGTGGTATGCTGGAGTCCGGGAGCTATATAAAATGCCAGTTTAACAGTTTTGATGTCTGTTAAATTGCATGTGTTAGATAAACAAGAGGCTAGCTATTTTTTACATATGTATCTTTTGGTTCTGAATATATATACATTTCTGGCATTTAGCATATGTCTTTCTCCAAAATAAATTATATTATAGCTACTGTAGACAATTTGAGCAATTGAGGGTTAAGGACCCAACAGCCACAACAAGTCCAATACCTTAACCTGCAGCTACAGTTTCCTCCAAAACTGGATCATGCGAGTGACTGTGTAGTCCAAACACTTTATAAATACCAGTTAAATAAACAGTTCGGTGTTTGTAAAATTGTTTATCGGGTAAGTAAGGAGGACACAAATGTTTTGCATAGAGCCAGTTAGCGTTAGATGAATAAATGGGTAAATGAGGGTTGTCAGTGATTGTAATTGCTTCAATTAAAATGAGTTTATTTTTCATATTTTCAGTGTTTACCAGATCATTTTTGGGTAAAACACATTCATGTGCTCATTTATAATTTACAGAAAGCAATAAATATTGAACTACAGACATGTTTTGAAAATATGCAAAAAACATATCACTCAAACACCCATAGAGAGACTAAAAGAACAAGCAAAACACCTTAAAGACAGTGACCAAAGACAAAGATAGAACCCAGGTCTTCAATTTGACACACAACAGCAGAGTTAGAACTGCAAAACCAGCATCACAATCATCAACATAACAGTAAGGAAAAGTGGAACAATTGTAGGCAGATCTAAATATCTTCAGCAAGTAAAAGAGACGACAACAAGACACAAGTAAGTCTGGAGGAAGCTAATGCATAAATTCCCTCTGGTATGTGGTGCCTGTGCCAGCAGGGCTCACAGGGTATTGTCCTGCAGGTGGGCATGAAACACACAGCATAGTGTGTACATGCTCAAACCCATCTGAATGCTACAGCTGTTATCAGCCAAACCCTCTTCTTTACTGAATCTGCTGCTTTTCCCAACGCCTTTCAAAGTTCCTGCACAGTATATAGAGCAGCTGGGCACTGCATCTCCCTCACACAAGCAGCCCATTCTGCTGGCCAGTTCAATAAGAGCAGGCCGAATGAGATAAGTTCATCCACAGTGAAAGTGGAGCAATAGCCTGGTCAGCTCAATTGAATCAGACTATATGGGCTGCATCTCTCCAGCCTACATGAAAGATGCCTTTCACAGCAGCGCAGATGTGTTGCCATGACACAATTCACTCTGCCTGAATAATGCTGCGGAGAGAAGAAGATCTCACACGTTGCAGTTATTACAGAAATACGAGAACATTAAGTTTTAGTAAGTTACCACCAGCTTGTAGGATGTTTTTGCGAAAACAGCTCTGTCCTTTTAACAAACGTATTAATTTGCCCAGATCTGATAAGATAATGTAGTACACGAGTACAGAAAGCAATGTGTACTTTTTATAAAGTGTTTTTAATATATTTCTTAAGGATTTACAAGAATTAAGCATAAAATAAAGAAAACAATGATTCTAATGACTGACTGCATCAATCCTGGTGCTACAATTGTGATGTTAAAGTCAACTAGGTAGTTACTTATTGTACTTTGCTACAATTTGTTAATTCAGGATATTTTTATAATAAAAAAATCTCTTCTACCCAGAGCTCCTAGGGGAAGCCAGAGGAAACCCACACAGACTGGGAGAACTCCATACTCAAAGGACTAGTACAGTCCTTACCTGGGGATCAGACCCAGAATGTTCTTGCTGTATGTCAGTGGTGCTACCCAGCCTAACCATAGGTCTGCTGAATTTATTACAGATACAAATGAAAATACTTATTCACAAAATACTCTCAAATACTGGAAAAATGAATTCTTATATAAATCCTCTTATGCCCAAAACACTGATTGTTACAACGGAATGCTATTCGTCTGAATTTTATTCAGATATTGCAACATGGCAAAATACAGAGTCAAGGATGTCAGATAATAATTTGGGGTGTCCACAATACTTAAAAGTTCAGCCACACCTTTTGCTAACAGGTGTTAATAAGATAAATTGAATGCTCTTTAATTTTGGCCACCATAGAGGAGTAAAAGCTTACAAAAAAGGTGACTTTATAATATTGGCCATAGCATCAGAATAAGATTTCCAACAAGCTCAGGTCTCCACTAGGGATCCAAATCCTCGATGCCTTATAATCCTGCCTAATAAGTCAAGTTCCAATATTAATGTAATATTCAGTTGAGAACGAGTCAGCGCCAGATACTGACTCATCCAGTTTTCAATGTTAATAAATAATTGTTTAATGTGTGTAAATGTGTACGAGTAGCTAACGTTTCCTGTAGCTAACGCTGGTCCCATTGATTTGAATAGCATGATGCAAATGCTAATAAAATGCAATGTAATCCTAGACCATTGAAATAACCTGATGATTTATAAAGCAATGACTTAAGAGAACAAATGAAGAAATACATGGATTTAAGCAGCAGTCGTACCTTATCTCCAGGTTGGGGCCTCATGAGTGAGACTTGGCCATAGCCACGGCAAAGCAGAGCCCACAGAGCATCCAGTTTCCCCTGAGCAGAGTGGATACAGAAATAATTAAACAATGCCGCTGCATTATTAACTAATGAATAAAACTGCTTATAAACATGGGCATTTTTCACAGGCATTTTTTTATCATGTCCATTATTCACAGTTTTTCGCAGCTGCTCTTGGAACGTAACCCTGTGAATTTTGGGGGTTTACTGTACTTCCATCTAAATTAAACAAATCATTTTCTTATCTTTCAAAGCTGATTTAGATGCTCATGAATATTTAGCAAAGAACTGCAGAAAAACTACTTGAATTACCTTTATGGGCGTGTACCATCTTCTCTGTTGGCTATGCCCTGCAGAATTTCTTTTTGGTTTGGGATCAGGAGGCTCAAACTCCTGCTCGGGCATAGTTATCACAGCATTTTTAGGCTTTTCCAGTTTAGCCCCTTCTTCTGTAGAGCCCCTTTCTCCCCAGCGGACCTACAGAATATGACGAAAAAAAAAACCCACATTGCCCTGCACTTACAATAGCTAACATGTTGAGGACTGCAGAAAGCTAATTTTCTGAAATTCTGAACAACAAAATCTGAGATGAATCTCTATGCAGGTACATATGGATGCTGATCAAACAAAAATAAACTAAGTATCAGCGTATATGAGCAGCATGACGGATCAACAGAGCAGATATTTAGGGACAAACAGACACAAGGAGAGAGAATAGATTAAACAAAGACTGACATGGTGCAAAATCAAAGTCATATATTTACTGCGATAGACTTTATGGAGTATCTGTAAACAGTTTTTAATTGGGCTTGTCATTTGATAACACAACAATAAGTGTAGCCCAGGTGACACAGTGGGATTTTCCACTAGCACACCAGTGGCTAGAGACTGAACTAGGTATCATCCTAGTCCACTAAGATGCAAAAACCAGTGCATTGAAGTGCCTCCCCAAGGTCATATAAATAGAAGTGTTGTGCCAGGAACTGCACCCAGCCTTAAAACTATGTCAAATCAATAATATTGACGATACATTGTGGCGACCCCTACATAGTAGTTATTTAATTGGTTTCTTTAGACATTAGTTAATTATTTTAACTAAGATCACATTGAAGGCATAATCACAAAAAAACTACATTTTTATGGTATTTAAAAATATAAATTACTAATCAATTATTAATAAAAATATATCAAATATTAGCTTGGACTTTATTACCAAGTTTGCATTTCAAGTCAGGCACTTAACATTTTAAAGATGGATTTGTGATGAATCAGTAGATTCATCTACTAGCTGCACGGTTCATGAAATCATGAAGATTTGGCACTTAAACACCTGATTTATCTGTTAATGCCAGTTAGGGTAAGATTTAATGTACAACACTAAAGCACAGTATGTCTAAAACAAGTAAAACTGGAAAAAAATACCTCCATTCTTTTAATGCCACCTACACCTCTGCCCCCATAGTATGAGGCATCCACTGTAGGCCATTTTTTCTTTGGCAGCCCATCTTCATCATCTGACTCCTGAACACACACACACACACACACACACACACACACACACACACACACACTTTATAAAGAGTGAATGCTTCCACCTCTAACACCTTTGGGATGAAATAAATTGGAGATTGCACTCAGCATCAGTGTCTGACCTCACAAATCCTCTTCTTAATGAAGAAAAATTCCCAGACACACACCATAATCACTTCTTTCATCGAACCTGGGATCTATTAATTCGACATTATGTTGGCTGTTTTCAGATCACACTTGGTATACACCCCCTCAAAAATAAACACAAAGCACGGCCAAACAAAGGAGATAAAAATAGCATCCTGGTTGCGATTTCAAATCAAAGGCGAACTTCCAGCCCTAAAATTCAGCAGACAGAGCTCCTTTTTGTGGAGTCAGTGTTAAGTGACACAGATGCACACTCTAAAGCCTTTTCCACAAAGCTCTTTTATTTCACATCAGCATTGGTGGCTGCTCGCAGTTGACCTTTGAAAACAAAATGCACACAAGAGTACCATTCTGCATTCTCTGCAGGCCTGTGTCTGTGTGTGAGAGAGTTAAGCTATAGCATGAGCAAAGGCACACAGTTCCTCTTTTATTTGTGACACTGATGCTGCCACTGCTGCTTGTAAATGTGTTAATGACACTAATGAAGTCAGCCTGGAGAAATCCACTGACCCATCATCCACTCAGGTTACAACTGAGGATAAAATTCAGATCAGGTCACATTCTTTATCACAGTTTGAAACAATGATACAGAGAGATATTGGAATATTTATTTATGCTAATTCTGCTGTACAAAACAAAACATTCTGGTTCAAATTAATTCATGAATCATAGATATAAAATCCCATAAATTTGGGTTTGAGTTTTGCACCCGGTTCGGATATGTGAATTTCACTGTGCATTCTGATGCCCCCTTGACCGCCCAGCTGCAAGACGCCCTTGCCGACCTAGGGTCACAACCCAGCACATCCATCCTCCAAAGTGTCAAGTTGTGAAGTAGGGCAGTAGTTGTCCAGTCTTTAAGGTACCAGTCTAGTAATCCAATCATTGCTGGTTCAAGCCCATTACTGTTAGGATACTACTGTTGGGCTCTTGAACAAAGTCCTTAAGCCTCAATTGCTTAAACTGTATATTGTCACAGAGCTGCAAAACGTCAACAATGTAAATAAAGTTGTCAGCTGTGTCTATGGATTTTGTTGTTTAGCTTGCATGCAGTGCAATATCTTGCCAAATGGCCATTCACCTGTTGACCCTTGCAACAGTTCACCTCCAATAAGACAAAATGTTTGATATAATGCTGTAAAAGCGACTCAGGCAGAGCGAACAATGCTAAACACGAACAAAGCTGAACATGACAAAATTACTAAGAAATTCCATTGCTGGAGATAACTTAATAATAAGGAACATTGAGAGTGGATTTGACTGTTATTCCACACAAATTGATATTTTGTTGCACATTGATGATGTTTTGCAAAATTACTAAAGTGCCTAAACAAGACAAAACAGTAAAAACTCAACTTACAGGCTGGGGTGGTGGAGGCGGAGGTGGCTCCTTGATGACCTGTCAATGTAAAAAAGTTACATTGACTCCCAATTTTGTACTCCCCCAAAAAACTTTAAAATACGTAAGCATGATCTCTTTCAGAAACAAATGCTTTTAATAGCATTCATAGGTTTTCACAGAAGGATAGTTACAATTGCAGCATTAATAATTGTAATATGTGTTATTACACCTTTGATTCTCTTCAAAACATACTGTATGTAATTTTTAATAATGATCCAAATCCTGGTTACAAGAACAGTATAAATAAATGGATGTTATTACACATACTGAAGCTTCTACATTACGGATTATTCTGTGCTTTTTACATTACAGCAATTTTAAATAAAAAACTTCTTTAATTGCTGCAGTACCAGCTTATGATAAATAATTCAGACTGATAATTGACCATGTCCAGTTTCAGAAAGAACCGACAGCTCTGAGGTTTTTCCACTTAACTATGCACCGCTTCTTGAACTTACATTTATGGAATTTAGCAGAGGCCTTTATCCAAAGAGACTACCGGTACTGAGACAGTGTACAGTCTGAGCAATTGGGCCTTGTTCAAGGGCTCAACAGCAGCAACCTGGTACTGGTGGGGCTTGAACCAATTATGTTCTGATCACTTAGTGCTGTGATGTCACATGCAGCAATTCCTCCTTTTTCCAATTTTCAAGATAGAGATCTTATTTAAAATGTATGTTATGTTATCTTTTGTGACAATATTGTCGTCTGATGCGGTTAATGTGTCAAATTCAAATCTATTTGTATAACAATTTTTGCCATTAACCTTTAACAAATATATTGTGCAAAGAAAAAAAAAA
>JAYDZG010000039.1:24564348-24575038 GCA_034509265.1 Microcambeva bendego
TATATACAAAAAATACAAGAGAATATAAAAAATACTGACTAATACTTAAAATCGAATACATTTCACAGTGTGTGTGTTATGATAAGCAGAGACCAGTGATATTGCACATAGGTTATCAGTAAATAAATAGTGATGTAGTAATATGGCACAAAGTGACAGAGAGACTTGTACATGGTAAATACTGAGAGCAGCGGCTGTTGTAAAGTCTGTTGTATTGTATTGTACGCATGAGAGAGTAGTAGACTATGTACAAGCTTTGTACAAGCTTTTATCGTTAGGAGGAGTCACGGTTTCTGTTGGGTTTGTTTAGGTAGTTTGCTGAGACTAAAGAATTTAAAAGTAAGTTAGACTGATCAGAGTTGGGTGGGTCTGTTTCGGCATGGGATTTCAACCGTGAAGCTCTAAAGTGTGGACAGACCAGGAAAGATGGGTGGGTACATGATCTAATTTGAGCTAGAAAATATAAATACAGAAGGTAGCTGAGAAGAAAACAGGAAGAAGGAGAAACTAGAGGTTTTCCTTCCTTGGAACTTCTTAAACAACCCAGGAGTTATCACCACAGCAAAATCTTAGACACATAAATATATCTGCTTATTACATTATAAAATGATTAAATCCGGGGCAAATGTATGTGCTATGAAACATCTTTTTTAGGCTTATGATGAACTTGCTTTATTGACATTTTTTCAATATTTTAGATTGTATCTTGTTTTTCAAAGCGCATAAGGATGCAGTACAGTTTAAGAGAAAGCTTTGATAGTGATATTTCTTTAGATTCCCCATAGCTTTTCATAAAACTATAAATGGTAGATATTAAAAGTCCTGAATTATTTGCAATTTTGTGAAATGTTAGTTTTGGAATGAAATACTATATTTTTACATGAATTGACATGAAGAAATGAGTCTCAAACTCTTTTCACTGAGAAGGACTAGGTCTAAGTGTGGGGGGGTCAACCAAAGGCTCAATCATGATGTTCTAACCTATTGCCAATATTTCAGGAAGACGTAAAATTTTCAGGCATCAAATTAAAAATTTGTATTGGATTGGAGGTGTATCAACTTGTGGCAGTTTCTATATAGACATATCATTGGACCTGTGTGTTTGTAGGACACTACATTACTGCTAATAATAATAATAATGCCTAAACTGGTTTGGTTTTCGGTCTATAACTTTACAAGCAAAGATTAATGTACATATTATATAAAAAGAGAAAAAACCATTTATATTTTTATAAACAGTTAAAACAGAATAATAAAGCAATCATTTTATAAAGGCAGTTACATATGATCTGGCCAAATCTTTTTCATTTTAGCCTAAAAGCTCAGGACTTGCCCCAACTAGTTTGCAAATATACCCACCTTAAGGGCAAAAGCAAAAAATATTTTCTAACAAGCCCTACATCTGCCAGCTCCTGAATTTTTCCAAATGCTTTTAAAGCTCGTTGGCAACTGAATACTTTTCCAATCTAGTCCACAGCGGAATGGTGATTTTAAAGGTCGGAGAAGGCCCTAAAGGATCTTTAGAAACAGAACAATAGTCTGTTGCTTGAAGAACAAGAAAAGTTTCCACCATTGTTGTTTATAAACATCAAAACTTGTCATCCGCCCATCTCCCCTGATAGAGCAGCTCTTTTAACAATGGAATCTCATTGAAGAGAGGGCATTTCCATCTGTGACTTCACCATGGGCAGGTTCAAGTTCTACCCAGGTATATATGCTCACAGCATTGTATTCTGGGGAAATCCAAACAAAACAAGTAAAAAAGGGTAGAGCTGTAAATAAATTATTGTGAGACGTTATGTGTACCTCACTCCCTCATGAAAGACCTGGACACCCCTCCAATGGCCCCTTGGCTGGAAAAGTTGGGAGTAGCAAAACAAAGCCATCTCACTCTCTATCAATCAGGCAGTGGCTGGCATTTTCAAGCACATCTACAGAGCTTTATAGTCATCATGTGTTTGGATGACAGCGGTGACAATTTCGTCTTATAAGACATGACCAGCACAGATGAGAAAAGGAGGTGGCAGGCGGTCTGTGTACTGTCTCCTTCTCGACACTTTCAAAACATGACAAACATCTCAATAGGCATCCACTAATTTGTTAAAATATGAATAATACTCTATTCCTGAATAATAAATGACTGTGCAGTACCAACAAATATAAAAATGAGATTTAGAGGGAAAGTGGCAGCTCATTTACATTTTCAGCATTTAGCAAACACTTCTCCAAAGTGACTTACGGTACTATGACAGAATTTTGTCTAAGCAAGTGGTTGCAGTTAAATCAATGAACTGTTGGTGACTAGTCTAGTATAACCGCTAGGCCTACAACAGTCTACGCCTTCTTAGTGATTAGGGTAGTGGACTATGGGTGGTATGTCAAGAGATTAAGCCCAACAACTGCTGGGAAAGGATTCTTAAGAAATGCAAGTAATACTGGGTTATAAGGCACTGTGGTAGACTGTTTAGCAGGGCTTTGGGCCATCAACCCACTGTTGGGCCCTTGAGCAAGGCCCTAATCCCTGGCTGACACAACATTGTTACATATACAAAAAACTATGCAGTGTTTTTATATAATAATTAATTTTCACAAAATATATTAATAGCCCAAGACTGCAGTGACATACCTTAACCTTATAAATTCATAGATCTAAATAATAACAAATAATCCATGTATGTATTTTACTTTAAAGTCATAAGGTTATCGTAATCAAGTATGATAGATACAAAGACCGAGTGTCAAGTCACAAAGAATAAACCCCCGTTAGCTTCCACATGTCGCTCTCTCCCAGGCAGACAAAAAAGGTCTCAAACAAGCTCAGAAAATCTTCTTGACAGTAACAAGACAGGAATTCCTCAAGGTGTCTAAAGCCAGTGGTGCTCGTCATGACGCGGGGAGCTCGCAGCACAGAAGATGGCTGCTAGCGGCTCATTTGCTGTGATAGCTGTGAACTAGTAGGAAGATGAAGCCATTCTTGAGGGCCCAGCTCAATCTCCCGTGTAGATACAGAGATTTATGTTTTACTGGCTTTGTCAGCTCAGGGCTTGAGCACACACAGACAAGCACACACACACACACACACATTTCTTCGTGCACAAGTCTTAAATAAATAAATTCCCCACACAACATGCCTGGTGTCTTACTGTGTTAAGACATGTAAAGCTGATGTGAAGGACTTGATGACTGAAGTATAGCAATAGACCTTGTGGTTGGTGAAGGTACTTACTTTCCAATTTCATCTATAACTGGTGCTGGGCAAAGAAGAAGTGTGTCTTCAACACTTTCAGGCTTCTTATCTGTAAAGAAAAATCATAAACAAATAAGCACGTGGTGCTTGCAAGAGTTCCAATGGTTTCATTAAATGTTTAATTAAATATGTGAAATAGAAGTGAAATTAATTTAAGCCACAAAATGGAACCTAACTGTGTTACACCTATCCTTTTCATTTATTAAAATACAAGAGCATGACTGAATCTATGTATAAGCAAATATACATATACATTTTCAAATTTAAAATATATGTTAATACTTATGCAAACTCTGGGTTTGTTTGAGAACCTAGAGAGTCACCTTGTGTTCTTACTACCTACGTAGGCAGCTGTTACAGAAGCAAGAATTCTATAAAATAGTAACTACATTTACATTGCATTTTCAGCATTTAGCAGACACCTTTATCCAAAGCAAGTTACAGTACAGATATAGTATACAGATATAGTTAAGGGCCTTGCTTAAGGGCCCAACAGCAGCAACCCAGCAGTGGGGAGATTTGAACCGGTACCCATTAGATTACTAGTCCTGTACCCTAACCACTAGGCTACATCTGGCCTTAATTTTTACATGAATTACTCTGGAATAATAAGAAGCACATGAGCTAATCAAGTATTTTGGTGTCATTTCGCAAACGTTACTGAACTGTCCCTCCCAAAGTGTCCCTCCCATTTTTGAGCTTTTCTCAAACTTGAACCTGGAGTGGAGTAAGCTGTAACAGAGGGGTGCAGTCATGAATAGTTTACTTACATTTGAAAATCCCTTATATTTAAGGTATCCTTATAATTTGACTCAGTACTATTAAAGCTAACATTTATAGATGCAAATAACACTAAATAAAAAAATCTAAAAATGTAATTAGTTGATGTGCATTCACACATTTTATTATGGGTATTTCATATGTTTCAAACTTACATCAGCATCAATTCAAATGATACATGTACTTGTAATATATCACCTTACAGGTGACATGTATGTGGAAAAACATAACTGATATAGGGGGCCATATATTACATATATAACATTTCTGTGTGGACAAGCAATTACAAAAATGTGTATTACATAGTGATTTGTAAATCCATTTAAAAAATTAAACCTTTGTCTATTGTTACCAAACTTCAACTGATTTTGCTCTGCTTCAAATTAGACAGAAATGTGACTTACTTAAGGTGGCTGTGTCATTGACTTTGAAGCTGCACATGACTTGATTGATGTTTCTTGCATGCAAAAAGCCATTTCCCCTTACAACCACTTGAAATGCCTCTGCAGAATGGAAAAAGGATAATTACATCTTGGAAAAAATAAGGTTTCTGTGGTTTAACTTTTTAACAGGTACGTCTTTAAAAAACATTTACATTTTTTAGCATTTAGTAGATGCCTGTACCCGAAGTGACTTAGTTAAAGTATACAGTCTAAGCAATTGGGGGTTAATGGCCTTTGTTCAGAGAACCAACAGCAGCAATATTCCAGTGGTGGGACATGAACTGTCCTTCGGATTTAAAGTCCAGTACCTTAACCACTATGCCCCGGGTGGTCCCCAAAAAACTACTCTATAGATTACTGACCCAGTGGAACAAGATAAGATGTAAACCACCCATCCCAGACATAGTCATTTTTGTCTGTGTATGTGCCAGGCTGATCAATAGCACCCCTGAGATATGAACCCAGATGTCAGTGGTAGTGGGCAAATGTAATAGACCACTGTGCCACTGAAGCACCCAAAGCCAAAGCAAACTATATTTGAAATATGAAACATGAAATATAAAATATTTAAAGTTATGTATCCAGCAATACTTCTAGCTCCCCAGGAGAATACCACTCACTATGAAATCATACAGTCTGTCTGGCCAGAAGGCTTTGCTACCAAATCCACTTACTTGTTCCACCCTAACCGGTCCACCCTTATTTGAGAAACACTAAACTCAGTCTGAGAGAGACAGAGTGAGAAATAGCACATGTTTCAGTGGTACTCCTGATATAAATGATGAGCCACTCAAATGTAGTGAAGTGGCAGGGGCGGGCACTATGCTGGTGGTTGCCAAAGCTGTCTGTCTGACCTTTGTGCTCCCTCAGGCACCGCTGCCGACCCACTGATGGCTGCTATGAAGCATATGTTAAAAAACACACTCATCTAAACACCCGCCTTAGTTGGAGTTAGTGGACGCAGGGTGGAAATGACCTTACCGATGGCACTGTGTGTTCATGCAAAGCTTCAAATATGTAAAAATAGAAACATTTGAGTTTTTTTAGTTGATGCCTCTTGTTTTTTTTAGATCTAACCTTTAACTAAACACTTTCGGCACAAAAGCTGTCAACAGAGAAAAAAATAAGTAAATGTCAGGTGAATGTCACTGCTGTAAATAAATAAATAAAATATTTTTTAAATGCATTTTACACCTATGTACTCATTTTTTAATGCTAAGAAGTGAGTGTGCTACCTTTAACTGGATGATCTACTTTAATACTTTGGATAATTACTGCCTTTTTAAAATGCATGCATATTTTTTTTTATAAATTAATCTGCATAAATACATCTACATAATTCCCCTCTTCCTTAATATACTAACCTGTCACTACCTTCATAAATAACCGCAATTGCTACGCAGTGCCTTGGTCTGGCTTGCCTCAGCCCTGTCTGCCTAATGGGATCAGTGAGGATAAGATCACTAATTCCTTTTAATTTTAGGGACTGCGGCATCTATGTCCTTTTCTTCCTGTGTTACTGTCAGATGTGGCATGTCAGGTTGTGACAGGATGACGTGTGGGGAAAAAGGTCAGCGCTGGGCAGTGCTTGCAGCAAAATTGTAAGCAACGGCTGCTACGCTGTTGACCCGCAACCTGCACTGACTGGCAATTAATTAATGATTCATATCTACACCAAAGAGCTCGTCAGGCCGGGCTTGTTTGAACCTGAATGCCAAGTCAAAGCAGAATTTCTCAAATCGCTACCAACATACAAAGGGCCAAGGCAACGCTGCACTGCGATTGTGAGCATTCAGGAGAACATAACTGTCAGATCTCAGGCTTTCTTTTAGTGTGGGGAGTGATTGAGTGCTTACAGGGTTTGCAACCTGGTCACCTATCAGCCTGGTCCCAGAGATATGAGCAATGATGAAGCACTGAATTATTGATATTAAAAATCATAGTAGTATGCAACCTCAAAATCTATGGATAAATAACATGATGCCAGATTAGACCTTGACAAATTACTAAAAAAATGAATGTAGAGCCATGGAAAAAATAAGAGGCCACTTTATTATCAGTTTATTTTAGTTCATCATTCTGGGTATGTGTTTGATCAAAATAAAATTGTTGTTTTCTTCTATTCTAATATTATTCTACCTAGAAAAAAACTACACTGCTAATTTTTTTGTCAAACCCATACCCAGAATGGTAAACTAAAATAAACTGATCATTTTAAAGTACCGGTAGTCTTTTGTTTTTTTCCCATTACTTTATAGATGGTGCAAAATGTACCACAGTTTTTAGTAACTGAGCTTAATACCCGCCAACTAAAATAATCTCCATAATTCGAAACAACTAGGTGTTGCCACTAGCCACTAGGATGGACAAAATGTACTCTCTCTCTCTCTCTATCTCTCTCTCTCTCTCACACACACACACACCAATAGATTTTGAGTTTATTGATCAGCACAGTACTGAATTATATAAGTCAATTTAAATGATTTGAAATCATTAACATGGATTATTTTCCAATCCTGTTTCTGATTTAAAAAATCACAGTATGACAAATTAGCTTTAATAATAAATATCATGCTAATAATTTAGTAAATGTTATTACTGCAGTGATGTAATTACAGACATAAAACATGTGAAACTGCATTTTCAGCCAGGACGGACGACAAAGTGAACTCATTGTTGGAAGTGGTTATGTAATGATCTGGCCTGGTCTGCCACATCCGATTTGTTGTTTGGTCTCTGCACTGCTGACCAGCCACGCTGCAACTCAGCCATGCCCATTTATTTAATTGGCTTCAGCTCGGTGGACGAGCCTTGCACATTAAGCGCTGGTGTGTAGGGTGCACAGGATGGATAAGGCTTGACATGACCTTTTTAACATGCACTTACTGCATAAGAGCGCAATCGCAGTGCAGTCACCATAGCAACATGCCTGGGCAGATTAGCGCTGCATAGACTGATCAGTTTTCATTTTCTGATTAGTTCCACCCGATTATGAGGACACACTGATACCGAATGCTCCTTTGTAGAGGTTATCACTGTACAATATAAATGAGCAAACCTGTACACATAAAAACTACATACACGGCATAGTTTTGGTTGACAATATAAGAGAATCTAAATACTTCTAATGATGGTTCAGTCACCCGTTGCCTCATGAACTCCGGGTCTGAAAACTTCCTAAATGCAATGTACTGCACAAAATGTTGTTCAACAGTGTTACGCTTAAAATATTCAAATAAAGTCCAGATTGGATGTTTGGTGCACAATGTACAGTATATACAAAACCTATTTGTTACTTATTTAAGTCAGAGAGAGAGAGAGAGAGAGAGCTCTGTAATAACTAATACATGCTGTCAATTGGCAACAGTCAAATAGCATTTGCATTTTCTTGCCTTTATCTCATGATTTAGTGTAGTCATTTTGTCTTCCACTGCTGAGGATCCCTGATTGTGTTTGAGGAAGGTATACTCCACCTCAGGCCTTCTATTAAATATTATAGGATATAGGGGCATATGACATATTTAACATTTCTGTGGACAAGCAATTACAAAAACTCTGAAGGAGTGTGAGAGATAAAAACAAAGTAGTGATTTGTAAATCCATTTTTAAGTTTTTTAAACCTTTGTCTTTCTCCATGTTTTCTTCAAAGACACCTCAGATGCTAACTGGGGTCCTCTGAAGACCCCAGCCACTTAGTCCAGTCAACCAATCAAGAAGACACTGCCCACTGTGCCCGCTAGAGGGTGCCCAGTCGACTGGTGACAGAGCCGAGTTCTAACCCAAGGTGTCTAGAATCTCAGCTATGGTGTGATAGCGGAATTTTCCTCTGTGCCAATTGGGAGCCACCAAGCCTTTTAGTACATCAGATTGTAGTGTTTTATTTTCTCATTAAACATAAAAGGTACAAATAATCAAACAAACAAATCCAAATGTGACACCTACCTCCAGCACAGACGCTTGACGGCTCAGCAGCTAAAATCTCGATGCATGACTTTTTGATGATCTAAAAATAAAGAAAATAATATTCAGACATACATCATAACCATAGATCCAGACTGCAGATGATACCAGATAACAGATTGACTGAGACAATAGCAAAAGAAAACTTACTGAATCAATCATTCCCCTCAAGGCATGGAAACCTCCCACAACAGGAAATACATGCTCGATGGTGTCTGCAATGGTGGCCAACTAACAGACAGAACAATATTATCTCCAATATTTATCGACCATCAAAAAATATACCAAAATAAAATCATTACAGATTACCACATTTTAAATAAAAAATTTGGCTATTTCATTCACGAACATTGCTAACAAGTCAAGCAATGTACACAAAAAAACATCTGTAGACAGCCATGCAGCTGCAGGCAACAATACCTTACTCACAAGGGTCTCTCATTGGATATTATTATTATTTATTATAATAATTTAGTGTCTTATTAGATTATACAATAATACACTAAATTGTGCTATAGATGAATGTGTTTGTGTCTGCCCTGTGATGGACTGGCACAGTGAGTGAGTGATTGAGTGAGTGAGTGAGTGAGTGAGTGAGTGAGTGAGTGAGTGAAACATTCTATTAGGCTTTAAAATCTACTGAGAGAAATTATGCTTTTACAGATGTCAGGCAAACATACACTGAACATCAATATTTCAGTAAACAATAGTAGACAGTCAACTAGGCAACCAGCACCAGTGCTTGATATTCATTAACGCTTCTATGAATAATAAGAAAATTATGTCTCAATATCAAATGGAATGCCTTCCTGAATAGAACTAGTTATACGAGGGGAATTGGAATTCTGCAGTATCAGCTATAGGGGTTTAGATTGTTTAATTTTCATATATTAAATGATAAATGTGGCAGTTTGTACCTGTGTTTGATTGAAGTCTTTCACCCCAACACAGTACACGATGGCTCCTAGAGTTCTAGCCCTCTGTGCCTGCCCACAGATAGCAACACAATCTCAGTCCTGATAAGATCTTCATGACATGAAAAACAAGCAAAATCTTAAAATACCAAGCAGCATGCCACTGCCAGCCTGATTACTTACTTCTTGCTGTGCCTTGATGAACTGATATGTGTTTAATTCACCATCCGTCAAAGCAATTATTACACTGGCTGTTCCTAAACAAAATTGTGACTCAGACCTTATTATTTTATTCATACATACATGGAGTCCATACATGGTTACACTTACCATAATTTCCGTGATATATTTGCTCATTTGCCTGGAAATATCAAAGTAAGTGTTTGTGTTAAAGAATGAATATAGTCTCAAAAATTCGGATTGAAGGTTAATAGTTGAAGGTCTGTAACTTACCTTCTGCAACCCTAGATTCATATATGTGTCACCTCCTGGTACCTCTACTCTTAGCCTTCTTAGGCCTTCAGCAATATCATCCCTTTAAATATGAAATGTAAAAACGTTTGCTTATTTCATTGTTTTCCTGTAAATGTTTGGTACACTTTTGTTTCTGCAACAAACACCACAATTATTTATTGGTTAGTTAATTAAAGCAGACTGTGATTATGGGAAGTGAGACAAATGTTTGTAGTTTTAGCAGGTTAACTGTTTAAATACAAATTTTGGTTAAAGGTAATCTACTTACAGGTTTGCGCTAGGCATGCTGGCAGCTGTGCTGGGAGACAAAAGACCTGAGCTCTGAGGGATCATGGGATTTGAAGTCCTTGGACAACACAATTTTGGGAATGGGGTATTATGTATGTAAGGGGGGACTTAATTGTCCTTATCCTTTTGCAGAGTGTTTTTATAGAGTTGTGATTGTGATTTTATCCTAATGTCATTAATATAAATGTATTTTGGTGCAATTGTATAATCTTTTATAGTAGATCAATGTGTTGGATAGTGGTAAATTTGATTTGTTACCTGTAGTTGGTTTGTCCATTCCTCAAGAGTATTTTTTTGGTTCATATTTGAGTTGGAATGGTGGTGCTCTACTTGAGAAGCACTTATGTTTAGTTTAAGTTTGTTTATCAGTTCAGGTCATAATTGTTCAGGTCATAATTGTTCAGGCCATAATTGTTCAGGCCATAATCAATCGCTGATCAGCTCTCCTGTAACAATTAGACAAGCTCTGTAATTTTTGAAATGCCCTTGAAATGCTTTTTTTATGGAGCCACTCCTTCATTGCCTGAGCAGTGTGTTTGGGATCATTTACATTTTCAGCATTTAGCAGACACACTTATCCAGAG
>JAYDZG010000039.1:24675246-24687358 GCA_034509265.1 Microcambeva bendego
TGCAATGTATGTACTGCATGGATTTTCATTCTTATGACAGTACTTAGGTGTTAAATTCTAATTTGAACTCACTGCCAGGGTTTAAATGTCTGCTGAGTAAGACTCTATAAGGTATTTGGCCGGTGCACACATGCGTGCTTCTTGCTTAATTTAGAAGAGTGCTGTTCCCGTTAAAGTTAGAAAAATCACTTTTTATTCCACTTCTGAAAGCCATTACTCTGGTAAAACGGAATCATTTCATGATTCAATTCTTTATCAGAATCTGGCTTGTGAGGTGATTCCTCACCGTAACTAACTTGTCCCTTTTTCTCCTTAGCTTGGATTTGGGGACTCAGCATTCAGTGTCCCGGCTTGTGTGTCAACTGATCAGTGGATTGAGTAGCTGGTTGTCTAACCAAGGTTGCAGGTCACACAAAGGGCTTTTAAACTAGGCACACTAATAAAGTATTTAAGAACCACAGTTAAAATAATGGTTACCATGAAGCCTGTCTCTGACCATCAGACTTCTGCCAGTTATCTGCACTGTGTTCTCTGTAAAAGTGGATGAGTCAACCTGAAACACACAAAAAACATTAATGCCTGCCAACTTGCCAAAATATAGCGAATTTGCTTTGACACTATCAAAATGTTTTTTAAAGACGTACAGAGTTGGGGAAAACCTCCTCCACCAGCTGCTGGATGATTTTGCTGGGTGGGGGCAGGGGTGAAGCTCTACAGTGAGATTCACAAACTTCATGAATGGTACTGAGATTCACTCGCCGATGGGCTGCATCCTCACACATACTCAGCAGGAGGCAGTTCAGAGAGTCACTCAGCTGAATGGGCTGCACAATAGTACAAATCGTTTACCGGTATATATATAATATGTGTACACAAATTAAAATATATGCCATGTGTACCAAAAGTCTGAAAAACTGAAAAACATATAAAATAAATATTAAGTTCAGTTCAGTGCATTTTCTTTAACCCCTTATCCTAATTAGGGTCAGGGAGGGGTGCTGGAGCCTATCCCAGCTCTTCAACCGGCGCAAGGCACAAGGTAACACCCTAGATGGGGCGCCAGTCCATTGCAGGTACCTACCGGACAATTCAGTGTCTCCAATCAACCTGGTAGCATGTCTTTGGACTGTGGGAAAAAACTGGAGTACCCGGAGGAATCCCACGCTGACACAGAGAGAACATGCAAACTCAGCACAGAAAGGACCTAGATTGCCCCAACCGGGGATCAAACCCAGGACCTTCTTGCTGTGAAGTGACAGTGCTACCCACTAAGCCACCGTGCTGCCCTATAATAACATGTTTAATAAAAAATATTTACAATTTGCTCAACAATTTGAGTAAAATATGGCATTTTTTCAATGTGAACTATGTCAACTGCTCCCGCTAGGGGTCGCCGCCGTGGATTGTGGTCCGCATAATTGATTTTGAATATTCTTCATGCTGGATACCCTTCTTGACACAAGCCTCCTATTTATTCAGACTGGCACCAGCATCCTAGTGGCTGCGGTGGCACCCAGCCAACCGACAATGCAAAATCTCACTACTCCACCTGGGAGCAAAGTTTGATTTTTAATAGCATCATGTCAAATAAAAGATAGCAAAATAGAAACATTTTACTAGTGACCTCAGACTTTTGGTCTCTGCTAAATGTAGGACTACAAACAACTACATCTACCTGCTGTGTAGATGTACTAACCTGATGTTGAGGAATGTGATAGTCAACTGACCAATAGAGTGTCATCCCAAGAGAGTAAACAATCATCTAAAAAAGAAAAATATATATCTATCTTTAAGTGACTCTCTGGAGTGTCAAGACTATGGAGCATTATCGGGCCCAGCACATTTAACTCTTCCCAATTTGAATTATGCTGCTTTAGTCAAAATTATCATTAACAATTTAATTATCACTAAGTATATGACCACTTGATGTTTTTAGACAAACACTGGCATCAGTATTACTTAATAACATATTAAACTTTTAATGGATTTTCTTAGAATGGCATTTATTTCAACATGTGAATTGTACAGAGGGAATAATGAATGATGTGTCTTCAGATAAGACGTCTAAATAAGAACTGAATTATTTTGGTTGCATTGTTCACAATGGCTGTATGAAGTATCTGCACAAGAACTGTTTATCAGCAGCAGTAGCTGTAAGACCTTCAGTAGTTGACCTTTATTTGGACTGATTAACCATATTTTTTCTGTATCTTCAAGACAGTAGTAGCCTTAAGGACTGAGTTATGGGTTACCACAGATCATTGGATCCTTGAGCAAGGCCATTAACCTTCTCGACCTCAGGGGTGCCATACAATGGCAGAATTTACTCTATGCAGAAAAGTGTGCTGTACTAGTGTGTGTATATATCCAATAAAATTGTTCAGTCTAACCTAGATGCTTATATCAAGTGGAGTAAAGGAAAAAGTTATCAGTGACTATGTAGTAATGTTTTTATCGACAGGAATAAGTGAAACATTTATTGTGAAAGGTATGGATGATTCATGTATATTTAGTTTTAGCTCTTAGCATGATAACTAATTATAAATATAATTATAAGGATGAGTACTAAGGAGAACATTACTTTTAGGAAACTTTCACTTCAAACTACTGTATGTAACAGAAACTCTACCGACCTTCTCCGTTCCCAGTTTCGTGCACGTAGTTCTACCTTGAAGCATCTCTGGTGCAGTAAATGCACAGGCATCTTCTTTCATTGCACAGTTTTTAAAAGCTAGTGAGCCACTTGCAGATAAGAGCAGTGACATCGGAGTTATAATGCTGCAGATGTTGCTCTGACCTACATGAAGCACAATCATTCAAACACATGAGACAGTATGAATAGACAATTGTAACTGGTGTCCATGGCTTGGCTATGTGCTTTACCTTTGCAGGATAGGTTGAGCAGTGTTTCAACAGAAGCAAGCAGAAGCACCCAGACCTCATCCTCCTCGAGAGGTCGTCCTCTGGCCTCCAGCACTTCAGCCAGGGTGACAAAGGTGCTACTCATCCTTTCTAAACACTGGACTCACTTCTGGATGCGCCAAATCTAGATCACTAGATAAAGGCATGCATATGGTTAGACAGAAAAAGAAGAATAAGTAAAATACTTTACCAGCATAACAAATGAACACAAATTTGTGTAACTAGCAAAGTAGATAAAGAGTAAGCAATTTTATAAATGCTGAATGCATTGTGGTAGTTTTAAATTCCCCCCACACTCGCTTAAGATCATGTTAAAGAAAGAAAATCAATGTAAACACAAAACATTTTACCAATAATTTTAACAAGATTTGACCAAGAATGACATAATGACTTCTGTCACAAAAAACCTAGACAAACTCCTAAGCTTCATTCATGATTCTGTAATGAGAAAGAAACTGAAAAAATCACATTCATGGGCCACTAACCACTGCTGACTAAAAGAGAGATTGTCTTGCATTTACAAAAAAAATAATAATGAAATAAAACATGCCCAAACATTTGTGATTATTTTCTGTGGACTAATGAGTAAGATTCTGAACAACATGGGTACAGTTACATTTGACATAAAGCAAAACAATTCCTGCTCACAAAACCTAATTGCAGCTGAAAAACAATTCGGACTAAAATTCCCCCACAGTGCAAAATACACAAACGTTTGATAGCACTTATTATGACCAAGTGTGATAAGTAATTACATTTAAGGTCAAGTACTTTTACTCACTTTTTCACAGATGATATAGATTTTATAAAAGCTCCATTTTGGTTATTTGTCTTGTGTTAATTTATTTTTATTTATATTAAAATGAGTTCGAAGAGCTGACATATTTAAATTTGTCTACTAAACTTATATTTAAGTTATTTAATACTTTAATCGACAATTTGGTTTGTTTTGGACAGTGAATAAAAGTGTAGGCTAAGAAAAAGAAAAGTCATGAACAAGCCAGAAAGTCTCTGTGTTAAATACCACACATTTACAGTCAGTTAAGTTGTAATGCATTATATTTTTATTCATTACTGTCACAAATAAGTTGTTGGGTAATTGTTTCCATTTGTATAAACCTTCACCTTCAGTAAATATAAAGTTTACATTTAATTGCAGTAAATAAAGAACATAAATGTTTAAACCCAACAGTTTTGTTGTCACATGTTTAGCAAATTAGATTTTACTTTACCTTTTTGCACTGCATGTTAACTGAAGTTATCTCTGTGATGTTTATAGTGAACAGGATTTCAAGTCTTAATCCTCAGTTTCGTTTACTTCTGTAACCAAGCACACACACACACACACACACACACACACACACACACACACACACACACACACACACACACACACACACACACACACAATGAACTGTCCACATTATGCCCTCATCACAGCACCAGTAAGATATCAGTCACTGGAATCTTGTGCTGAATAGATATGTTTATGTCTTCATGCTGTAAAATAAAGTTGTTACTCTTAGAACTATCGTGTTTTATCGTGTTTCTAAAGTTAGACTGTCACCATAAGAACTCAATTGGATTAGAAAATTCAGGTCAACAGAGGGACCAATGCAAGATGTCTAAGGAAAACTTTTTCGACCTAATACTGAGCCATTAAGTTTACAAGGTCATCAAAACGAGATATAAATGTATAAATGTATGGATGAATGATGAACTTTCACATTACCTGATTGTAATTAGACATGAGTGGCACAGTGGGGTAGCACTGTCACACCTTTTAGTGCAAATTCTTATTCTAATTCTAATTGCTTATTCTCGCGGTGTCTGCGTGGGTTTCCTCTGGGTGCTCCAGTTTTCTCCCACAGTGAGTAGAATTGGAGATACAAAATTGTCCAGGTTTGTCATAAATAGAACCAACGTGTAAATCGCAACAAACAAACATTTAACAAAATCCTTACAAAATATTTCAGTAGTAGAGATGATAACTGTGAGTCACTTTGGATAAAAGCCTCTGCTAAATGCCGAAAATGTCAATGTCAATGATATATAATTAGAGCTACACACTTAATAATTCTTACAATGAGCGGAATACTATAAAATGCATATATTTGTGTGTGCGTGTGTGTGTGTGTGCGTGAGAGAGAGAGAGAGAGAGAGAGAGAGAGCGCGTGAGCGCGCGCGAGTGCGCGTGTGTGTCGGCCGGCGTGCTCTACGCCGAATGCGGTTGGTTGCCATCGGGCAGCGCGTGATGCTACGGAAGCGCTGAGAATCGATGACGTTGAGCGCAATGTCGCGTGCGAGATCTGCCTGTCAGTGTGGAAGCGCTGTGAGCGTGTGTGTGCGCGCGCGCCCTCAGGACTCGTTTTATTCAGTAGTATAACAGCCTAACACTTCATTTAGCATTACACTGTTATTTTGTAGCTTTTAAGCGTTGCGCACATAACGGAAGAATAAATAAGTGAAGCGTGAGCGGCGGCAGGTAAGGGGCGATTTATATGCTGTATAGGCGGTATTGTTTGCCTGGGGGAGAAGGGGAGGGTGTGTACATCAGCCAGCTGATCCTGTTCTCTTAGCGCGGACTAATGTAGCGGACTAGCTGTTTATTTCGGATAACCGTGATTTATTTTAGTTTAATATAAGCCGCTATATGCGCTAAACACTGCTGCTCGGGATAGCTTTCATCATAAGGACCGGTTGTGTTGAGGCTAGCCATGCTAGCTGATAGACTTCACGGTGACAGCTGCTGTTGAAATTGGGATTGGGCTTATCCATTGTTCAGTGGGATCAGGAGTTTACATGTGTCATGGCTCACCATCAACGAAGCCGTTCACTTCTATCTATTCTATGTATTTGTAAGTCCTGGTAGGACTACTCGGAGTGGCCAGTGTTGTCCGGTATCTAGCTTACAACCATCACTAAGCATAAATGAGCAAATCATTGATTTATTGAGCTTTTCATGTCTCAGTTCAGCAGAACAGTGGAGGCTGGTTTGCACCTGCTGTGTAAGAAATTAAACACCAAAGCCTGGTGGTTAGAGAAATTGGCTTGTAATCGGAAGGTTGCCGGGTCGCTTTCCAGAGCCGGCAGGTCACAACTGAAGTGCGCTTGAGCAAGGCACTCAACCCTTAAGTGCTCCGGGCACATGTGCTTACTGCCTCCTAGTGTTCCCTTGTGTGCATAGGTGGGTTTCACTTCACGGATTGAATGTGTAAAAACACTGTAGTGAAGAAGAAATATAAAACTAATAATAAAAAAATCGAAATAAAACACCAAACATGCAAACAATCACCTTTAAACAAACCAAAGTAATTGCAGAGCGCAGTCACTAGTTTGTATTAATCAATTCACTAAATCATATACATATTTACTCCTCAGTAATGCTAAATCACCAGCTATCATTTACTAATGCAGTTTTAATTGGTGTGTGAACATCAAGATCTTTAACCTTTTATGAATTAAAGTCATGGACTGTAAATGTGTTTAGGCGTGTTCTGCTAAATGTGTTGAGACGAGCTCGAACATGGATACATTAAGAAAATGTTGTTTGAATGCTGCAAACTTTGGTTTTACTTTTTAAGATTTGTTTATAAAATTTGCTTCTGTAATAATTGAGGTTAGTGCTGATCTTTTGTTTTGCAAAAGCCTTTAGGCTTTTATACTTTTAGCTGGTTTTGGATTATTAATGTAGAATGCAGAATTGCTTAAAAAAATATCTCATTGTCACCAACATTTCAAGTGCAGTAAAACTCCAAGGTTTTTTTTAGGATGATTAGGTCTGTTTGTGACCTGGCAGAAGATATCTTTGCTTTGTGAACATAGTTTGTGTTGTGCAGTTTGCTAATCAAATTAACTTTTATAGTTTTACCTAAACGTGCATAATTCTTAGATTTAGTTTAGATTTACGTTACTATTTGATTCCAATTTCTCCACTACCAGCAACCCCTCCATTATGTGTAGAGTGACTCACTGACCCTTTATTTTCACCTGTGAGTGGTGGAGAGCCGTAGAGACTCTTCTCATGCTTGGGAGAGCCATGCTATGCTGTTGAGAATTGCTCCTCACTCATGCCTGCCGTACTTAGGTCATTTTTTTCCCAGCAATGACGAACGTCTTTGATCTAATACCCTAAGGAACCCTGTCGATCTTCTTGCCGTCGGCACGGCCAGATCGAAAACACATCGAGATTCAAATTCATGCATACTGGTGGTGAAATAGAGATCGGCGAAATTCAAGTATTAGTCAGACTGTGGACAAATACTGCAGGATGGAAGTTTCTTAATCGTCTAAGATGTCTAAAATGCTGATCTAACAGTAATACACTCATTATTAACACTCAGTATGGTTTATTTTGTGTTTAGTGTGCAATTTAGTGCACGTACATCGGTCAGTAGGATGAACTAGTAGGAGCTTTGTTTGATTGTAGATTTTACTCAATGATTTTAAACAGATCTAGTAGTAATTTGGTTGTATTAACATTATTAACGTTAGAAATTTTATTCCACATTAGAATTATTTAAACATTATTGAATTGTAGCTATTTTATTGAACCTGTATCTAGTAATATAAAATGCAAATTAAATAGTACATTTTCAGCACATTTCATTTCATTAATATCATTGTTGTTGTGTCATTATTGCATTATGGAGTGTGTTAATACACATTAGATTAGACTCGGTGAGAAATAGAGAACTGTGCTAACCTATCGATCGAGTCTTTTGAGTGCTTTATGTTGAAATTGGGTTATTTTATGTTGAATTTGTTATGTTTCTGCTGCTGTCTGACACCGTCAGGATGTCCAAAGCTAAAACACGACCAAAATATTTTATTAATGTTGTTCATGTCTGCTGGATTTTGCCTATTGAGAAAAGACATAATTTTTTCTCTACAGAAACCGAATTCATTTTGTCAACATAAGGAGCATCTTGATGCTTTTATCAAATACAGAGCTGCATCTACGGTGTATGAAGTTTAACACTGATGCCTTTTTACTAAAGTGTCTTTTATTTTTTTGTGATTTAGCTCTGTAGTCTTGCATTGTATGAATGGTCAGACTTCAGTTTTCACCATGAACAAAAACAAAAAGGAAAAGGAATTCCACAGTGTAGATGTGGGCGATTCAACATTTACAGTTCTCAAACGCTATCAGAACCTGAGACCGGTTGGATCAGGAGCTCAGGGAATAGTCTGGTATGTGCTAATTTCCATCAGCAGTTACATTTTACTACGAAACAGTCTGTGTTACCGCTCAGGCACTAAATGTTTATCGAACCTTCTTTCTTATTGCCTTGTAGTTCTGCGTATGACCAGCACCTTGACAGACATGTGGCTATTAAGAAACTCAGCCGACCTTTTCAGAATCAGACTCATGCCAAACGGGCATACAGAGAGCTGGTGCTTATGAAATGTGTGAATCATAAAAATGTAAGTATTGGATTTCAGTGTGTGGGTAATAATTAGCGTAGTCCTACTGTTTACTACCCAGATATCATGTTGTTCCCAAAGTGAGTGTCTCAACAATGAGCTGTTTGCGTGTTTTGTGTATAATACAGTATTACATAATGTGATATATTTTTATAGATTATTGGTCTGCTAAGTGTCTTTACACCCCAAAAGACCTTAGAAGACTTCCAAGATGTGTAAGTAAAACCTAAAGCAGCTTATGTATTTGTCATACTGAAGGAGAAAAAAATCCAGACGATTGCTCAATCGATCCTAAATCTCTTTCCTCTCTCTCTTTCTCGCTTGCTCGCACACATACACACACGCCACACACCCTCCCCTCTCCCTGTTCCCATGCCCCCTTCCCCCAATTCCGCCCTCTTTTGCCACTCCCTCTCCCTTCCTCCCAACCCTCCACCAGTTACCTTGTAATGGAGCTGATGGATGCCAACCTTTGCCAAGTCATTCAAATGGAGCTGGACCACGAGCGGCTGTCCTATCTGCTGTACCAGATGCTGTGTGGAATTAAACACCTCCATGCGGCAGGGATCATCCACAGGGTCTGTGCTCTACTGCTTAAAAGCAAACACGGTCATACGACGCCTGCGTTGCAGTGAGGGCAGAAAAGAATCCTAATAATCAGTTAAGGTGAGGGAGGGGGAGGGGCTCCAGCCCCAGAGCTGAGTACAAAAAGCTCCAGCTCGTCCTGCCCGCTGCTGCTACTGCTGCTGCTGCTGTTGTCGCTGCTACTGACTGCATTGCGCTGGTGAGGCAAGAACATTCTATGAGGATCGAGGAGGGAAGTGATCCGTCCTGAGTGAACACTTCTCATCTATCACACTCGATCGGGGAGCACCGATCAATACTGTTTTCTGGTGGAATTAAGAGTATTTACGTGTCGAGTAAAAGAAAGGATGAATGATATGTCATGGCAAGGTCATCATCTCTTTATTTATGACCCAGTCCAAAGCAAAGCATGTTGATAACCGATGAGATCAAATCCAGTCATTTCAATCACATGTTGGCTCCAATGAAGATCCCTCCGACAAGTCCATATTTTTTATACGAATACATACATGTTGAAACATGCTGTGTGATGAAAAGGCAAAACTATTAAAATAAATAAATAAATATATATATATAATAGGCTGGACTTAATACAATACTGATCATGTCATAAACCCAACCAAGTTATCTCATTTACACCGCATTATCAAAATCAGTGCCTTTGAGTAGTACAGCTGCTCTAATAATTAACAATTATTCTATTGTTTAAGGTAGCTAAAGAAATGTCTACATAGTTACCCAGAATGGTTATTAATGCTCTGGGTTGTATCTACCGAACAGAACCGATTTGCTACAACAGCTACAACAGTTTTTGCTCTTCAGTTATATTTGATAGTTGATAGTTGCTGAGAGCCAACAGTTCTTTACCATCTGGAACGAGACTCAAAGTGTTTGTCTATTTTTAATGTGTCTATGGCTAGAGCAGCCTTCATTTGTCCTTCCTGAGGTTTCCACAAATAGAAACCTAAAAGGCAAAGATTCACGCTGACAAATTGGGATTCACTCCGTTGTTAACAAATACACATATTTTCGTTATTTAACACAAATCACATGACTAAGAAAACTTAAAAGTGAGGCAGTGGTTGCAGAGCAGTTAAGGTGGATTAGCAATTTCAATTGCCAGATCTCACCTGTTGGACTCCTGAGCAAGACCCTTAACCCATTGAATAATAAACATCTGCTAAATGCCATTAATGTAAAAATCGAAATTTTATAAAAATGCTTTGCTTTTAACTTTTAGTCAGTCATCCAGAAATCAGATCCTCAGTTGATCATTCTGGTCCACGTACCTAATTTAGAGCATTTTTTGCTGGTGCAACCACTGGTATTAAGCATGCACTGAATAATGGTCCTCCAAATGGCAAGGATGTGCAATCCCATCCCCCACAGCATAGCCAATCACATCTCTGTAGATGCCTGACTGACCGATTTGAACTTCATATCACAACAGTAGTGGACTAGCATATTTTACCACTGCTCCACTAGACCAGAGTTACGCTCAGAATAACTTATGAAATAGGATCAATTGCAAGCCAGTTGACTACAAAACAAGCTCAATTTTTATATTTTATTGTTAAACCTTGTATCTTACAAAGCTTTTATTAGAAAAAGCAATACAAACATTCCGAGCTAACATCTGTGTGATGGTAATTTTATAATAATACTTCCATAATGACAGAATTCATAATATTTGTTTATAATATAATATCAATTATAAAGTTATCCACTTTGGTTGTCCATTGATTTTATCTCATGTGTAATTAGTTACTTTAATGATTATTTACATCTAATGTATGTATCTCTAAAAATAAATGGAGTACTTTTGCATATTCATTTGTGTTATTCAATGACTCGCAATGTGCGTTTCCATTCACCCTGCAGGACCTGAAACCCAGTAACATTGTGGTTAAGTCAGACTGCACCCTGAAGATCCTGGACTTTGGTTTGGCCAGGACAGCAGCCACAGGATTGCTGATGACACCATATGTGGTGACCCGCTACTACAGAGCCCCTGAAGTCATCCTAGGAATGGGATATCAAGCCAACGGTGAGTGCTGCTGACAGGCTTCTAAAAGCCGTACTGTCACGTCCGGCAAATGCTTAACTGCTAACATCATTCTCACCTGGCCTGTCTCATGTTTTGCTTTGATAGATCTCTAGTGGTTTTAAAATGTAATTATTTATATTATATTTCAATGGAAATTTCAGGATGAACCTAAAATCAGCTTTAACCTTTACAGGTGAACTTCTCTAAACTTTTTAATGCACGTGTCCAACTGTTCAATGTTTCAGTTATTTTTGCACAACTTACTGTTCTCTAACAAGTTCATAACAGATGTTTGATCCAGGAATCGATTGATACATTTCCTGCTTCAATTAGAGACCAATTATAAAACCAAGATGACACCAATTGATCAACTGTACCTCACCATTGCGAGGCTTCAAACAGGATGTTCTCAGACGGAAGTGACCACTGAGCTTAGAGTGTCATCGAGTGTCATCAGCAGGTTGCAACAGAGATACAGAGAGACTGGAAGAGTCACAGAAAGGCAGAGAAGTGACGTCCTTCTGCCACATCCCACACTGATGATCGCTTCATCATGAACAGTGCCCTGTGGAACCGGATGATGAATGCCACACAACTCCAGGCACATTTAAGGGAGGTGAGAGGCACCCAAGTGTCACGTCAGGATTTGAACCCGTTTACATCAGCGTGGTCTGCGTGCTATGCGACCTGCAAGGGCTCCTGACCACATCACCAGGCACAGACATCATCATCTTATATGGGCCATGGAGCATTTACAAGGGACCAGTGGGCCTCAGTGCTGTTCACTGATGAAAGTCAATTCATCCTGAGCAGAAAGGATGGTCGCCAACGATGTTGGAGATGTCAAGGAGAACACTATGCATCAGCCATTGTCCTTTGGTGGTGGTCGTGTTACAGAATGTGTAACATGTACGCCATGTAGAGGCTCGTAACCCCAGAACATCAATGACCTGAGGGCCGCCATTTAAGAAGAGTGGGATACTTCTGAACAGCCTGAGATGTCATTGTAAAGTTGTAATTGATGCTTAATGGTACATGACAATCTATTGAGACTGACATTTTTGTTGGGGTATACTCACTGTTGTTGGCTTTTGTTAGAATAAATTGTTTGAGACGAAGAAATCACCATTG
>JAYDZG010000039.1:24720650-24736710 GCA_034509265.1 Microcambeva bendego
CTTAGATTAAATTCAGTTATGACACAGAGGTGCAGCTTTAACCTCCCACCTTCAAATAAAAAACTAAATATCAATTAAGTTAGTGATTTTATAGGGAGTGGTTTAAATTGAATTAACTGTCTTGTTATTTTAAGTTTTTAAGTTAGTTAAAACCCAAAGGGTGGGTCACTCAAAATGTTTGAGTAAATAATAAAGAGTTTGATTTTGTTTGAAATAAAAGTGTGCCACTGTGTACCATGAATATGCTTCAGTATACAGTAAAGCTGTAGAGTGTAGCTTTTAATGTACACTCACCTTCAAAGGTATATGAACAGTGAGGTCAATTCCCTTATTTTAGCCATAGACAGATTCAAATGTTTTCAGTTTAACGCAGAAATAAATGGCTCGGCCTCACTGTTCCAATGCTTTTGGAGGGGAGTGTATTTGATATATATATAGTTTTAAATAGTTATAGTTACACTTCTGGCAGGAACTAATAGTGGTAAAATATGATGTTATCTAAAGTTCATTAAAATTCTAGTGACCTTCAACACATTTCAGTATTTCATGACAGTGTGATCATGAGACCTAGTGTTTAATATACATGACACAATAAAAGCACCTCATCACATTGCCCCACATGTTTTTCTGCCCACCTTGCACACTTAAGGGTTGGTTGGAATGGCATGACCAAAGCACAAAAGCGGGTAAGGAACACAGAGTAATGAATACCTAAATACTTGATGTATTTATTAGGATGTTAATGGTTCATTTGACACTCTTATTACATTTCTGACAGGACAGATAACTACATGTTACTCATGATTCATCAGATTGTGTTCAATGTCAAACTTCAAGACTATACAAGCTACAAACACACTAACAGAAAAAGTAAATTTTTAAAGACAGGACATCTGTTCCCAAATTTCACTGGTATTTGGCTTATGCCACCAACCAGAAGAGTTTGAGTACACACTAGTAAATGTTTTATTTGGGTCTATGAGACTGTACTGAAGGCATCCAACACTATTATTTTAAAAACTAATCCCTCAATTGGTATTTTGATGATCAGGAAGTGTGCTGTTTAACAAACCGGTCAAAATCTTCAATGGGTGTTTAAATAGGTTAAGATTTGGGAACTACAAAGACCATCAAATATTTGCTGTGAAAAAACAGTCACCCCTTTGCAATAAATATTTGCCACAATTATGAAACACATCTTTTCAAATTAGACAAAGACAACTCAAGTAGTGTTTACCTGACTTATCTGTGTCTACTTTTACATGAGGTTTGATTATCTAAAATTTGCTTTTTAAATGTGTTTTTTTTAATGAGGATTTCATTTATTCAAAGAACCATGCTTTTCAGGCCCAGGAGGCACATCAGGATATTTCCCTCGTTCACCAGCACTGAGATTCTGAACACCCCCGTTAGGCACAACTGGCAGTGTCTGCAGCAATTCCATACCATTTGCACCATAGCATTTCAATTATTGAAAAAGAAGGGGTTGAGGGGCGGCACACTCGTCTGAAGGTGCATAGAACGGCAAACATACCCTCCTCGAACGCATTCAGTATCACCAGCTGTGGAAGATTAATTGGCTGCACTAAATCAGGCCAAAGGGGAGAAAATACATAAATAACTAAAAGAAAAAAACAGGGCTGCACTAGGCTCTCAGGGAAAAAGTATTCAACTACTTAATCAATCCATTAACCAAATGCAATTGACACTTAGCTTAAATTCCAGTCACCCCCAGGTTGATTACTGCCAAGCCAGTTGAATCTATTCATCACTATTCATAAATAGGACCTGTGTGGCAATATGGAGGTCTGATTGGTATAGGAAATATTTTGTAATCTACCAAACATGGGTTACAAAGCCACTGCTATTCTCCCAAACACCAAAGAATCAAAATAACAACTGTTATCCACTTGGGACAGTTGTAAGCAATCCCAGGAGTTTCAACAACAAAGTACTGACAACTCATTCATTAGGCCACAAAAGAGCCCAGACAAATATCTGAAAAACTGCAGGCCTCCCTTGCAGTTAAGGACTCGTTTTCCAGAAAATCTGATAGACCACCATATTTTTATATATTTCATAGAAATGATTCATGTTACATCTGGAGTAAAAGCTAACAATGCATTACACCATATCTCACCAACATTAAATATAGTGGAGGTAGTTTGTTATTTTGGCGCTACCATATTTGGACCGACCATCAGTTTGTGAAACAAAACTTAGGCACAGTTATGATGTAGCCTTAAATGGGTGGCTGATGCTCAAAACCCTTTAATGTAGCTGTATCAACATCAGACATGACAGGGTTGTGAGATGTTCATTGTTAGCTCATACACAAACCAAGCACCACCATCATGGAACTGGATTTTATACTGAAGAAGCGGGTGGGGGATTTCAAAAACAAGATAATTATTTCCTCTGAAATATAAGCATGAAAAAGTGAGGAAACTATGACACTCTGTATGCTGAATTCTGATATAACTTAATATGTAATAACAACTGCTATTAAAAATATCACAAATCACACACATCCACTGTAATTTATTGATAACTTCATTCAAGTAATTAAATGTTTTCAAGCTTATTAGAAAAAACGTTAAATTACTGACAACTTTATGTGCTTATTGTAAATTATTACACAAAGCACCCGCGACTAAGCTTTTAGCAACAACAACAACAAAAAAACACTAAAGCCTGAAGTCATCATGTGCTTAGTCTACATGACTCAAAGTATGCAGTTCCCTTTTCTACTTAGATGGTTCTGCTAATTTAATCATTGCTAATGGGTGTGAAGTCAACTGGAAAACCAACACTGTTATAGGGTACCTCCATTCTAACAAGTTTGTTTGTAGGTCAGGATGGCTGTAATTATGAAGTGAAAATGTTTAACAATAACAGCTTTGTCCTAATGCTATAGGCAAAACTGGCTCTAGGAATGTCTTTGTTTTATGGATGGATGGAAGGATGGATGGGTGGATGGATGCATAGATAGGCAAATAATGCTGCCATCAATTTGTTCCGGACTTCCAACTGATACCTCGGAGTGGGAAAATGTTAATATTCCCACGTGCAAAAAAGACATTTTGAAAATATACTGCATAAACACTTTAAGAAAGGCATTTTCACTAATGACACCTGGTTGCATTAATGTTATTACTTACTCACTTTCTTAACCGCTTATCCAATCAGGGTCATTTTCAATGGATGCAAGGTACACAGTAACACCCTGGTCAGGGCACCAGTCCATCGCAGGGTAGATACACACACAAACTCATAAACACACCCATTCACCTGTATGCCTATTGAGTTTCTCCAGTTAACATGACTGCATGTTTTTGGACTGTAGCTGCAAGTGAAAACCAGATGTCCCAAAGGAAACCCATGCAGACGGAGGGAGAACATGCAAACTTTGCACAAAAAGAACCCAGCCCACCCCATCTGGGAATCAACCCAGTACTTACTTGATGTGAGGCGACAGTGTTACGCCACCATGACGTCTTTAACAAAGGGTTTTATGGTGCTATTTTGTATTCTGATGATCTGATGATTTTAATTAATTGCAAAATCAGCCAATCAACCATTTAACAAATTATTAAGAATTTCAAGGAGAGTGGTTTAATTGCAGTGAAGAAGGCTTCATGGCACGCAAGAATATCAAGCAAGTTTCTCCTAAAGAGGATGCAGCTACGAGATCAGGTCACCATCAGTGCAGAGCTTGCTCAGGAATGACAGAGGGCAGGTGTGAGTGTATCTGAACGCACAGTGAGACAAAGGCTTTTGGAGGATGACTTGGTGTCAACAGGGGCAGCAAAAAAAGCCACTTCTCTCCAAGAAAAACATTAAGGACATCTAGGGGAGTGGCTTCACTCCAAAAAAATTGCCATGAATAAGGAATGGTATCAAAACATCCTCTGAGAGGAATTTCTCCCAATAATCCAGGTGCAGTTTGGAGAAGAACCGCTTTTTCCGGCATGATTTAGCACCATGTCACAAGGCAAACATGATAAACAAATGGCTCAGTGAACAAAACATTGAAATTTTGGGTCCATGGCGAGAAAACTACCCAGACCTCAATCCCACTGAGAACCTTTGGTCAATTCTCAAACAGAAGGTAAACAAACAAAATCCAGAAACTGTGATCATCCCCAAACACTGATAAGGGGATAATGAGTTGCCATCATTCAAGATTTTGCCCAGAAACTGATTGCAGAGGTCTTGAAGAAGAATGGTCAACACTGTAAAAAATAAGTCTTTAAACTTGATGTATTTGTCAATAAAACATTGAACAACATATGGAATGCTTATAATTGTTCTTCGTCATAGCATATAAACATCTGACAAACGGTTCTATAACAAAACTGAGGCAGCAAGTTTTATGAAAACCAATATTTTTGTCATTCTCAGTCAACATTTGGCCTTGACTTGCTCTTTTGTAAAAAAAAAATAGAATGCAAGCAGTTATCAGTCCCTGCCATAATAGCAGTGCCCAGTCTCATAAATGTTCTTGAGAATGCACTGCAGTTCAGTGGAAAGATGGATTGAAAATGAAACTTTCTGGTGTACATACTTGGTTTATGAATTGTTACATGAAAAGAAAAACCCAGAAATGCAGCTATGGATTCTGTTTTCTATATTCGCATTATTGGTAGCAGTGTATATATACACCATGTAATTAAGAAGACATTCCATTTTTATTGTGGTAATCAGATACCCAGACAAGAAAAGTGCAAACTCAGCAGTTTTTTTTACTGCTTCCAGTCTCTCAGGTTACCCCACAGAGCTCTTACAACATTTGTAAAGAGGCTGCAGGAATTCATCTGCCTCATATTTCCTACACTAATTATCTATTTTACCTCCAATATGTTTCCACCCTGCTGCGGGTGGCTGCAGGCAGTGCTTTTTCACTTTATAGAGCATCTATGATTCTGAGTGTAGAGTGAACTTACTGACTTTATTATACAGTGACTGATTGTGTGCATAAGTATAGCAATATACACTAACACTTTTATAAGCTTAACATTTTTTTTCTTTGGCTAAACCTACCACATAGATGCACTAAATCATTATCCATTGTTCTGTACACTTTGTTATCCCCCTCTGCCCCATTCATTAAAGGATTGGGACCACCACAGGGTGCATATAATTAGATACATTATACCTATTATCTGGCATCCAATAAAAATATGAACAGCTTTCCTCATGAAACCAACAGTGTCAACCTGGCATTTGCCTGATTCTGATTACTAGCCCTGTACTTTAGCTACAACTGCCCTTAATATTAACATGCAACAAATACAACTGTCCCAACATGAATAAAGTGAAAAATGTAGAGATATTTTCTGGTATTTTGGAAAAGGGAAGGACAAATGTAGATTTAACTCTTATGCTAATTTTACGATTATTTAACTGATTTTATACATTTAAAGAATGTGAAATACAAACAGAATTACTGATTTGTTAGTCGTCTCATGAGAATTAGTTGATGCCTGGAACACACTCAAAAAGTTGCCGTGGGAAAACTTCCTGTGCTGCTTATTTTAAATATTTCTCAAAAAGCAGGTAAATTGTTAAATAATAAGGATTTTTTTAACCTAATCTACCTTATCTAATCACTGCATCAAGAAATAAAAACTTTAAATAGTATTTTGATTTTAAATTACTATAATATTTGGATGCACAGGCAGGTTTGGTTAGTAAAGGGTTAAAGTGGCAGTGCCAGATCAGAGAGCAGCAGAAATGCAGTGAACACCTTTCAGCACATTTCATGTCAAATTACAGGGATATATTCATGCAAGACTATTCCACCAGAAGCCCTCACGCTCTTTAAAAGTCTTCCAAAAATACTTATAAAAATAGCTCCCAAGTGAAGCCACAGGTCCTTTCATGAATACACCAGTCCAGATGTTTTTAGCTTTAATGGCAAACTTGGAGAAAAAAATAAACTTTTTTTTACTATGAAAGATAAATAAAGCGGCTTGCATATACTAAACAGTATCACAACTAAGTGCTGTATTTTCTTAAACATGAATGGTTCAGTGCCAGCTCTCTGGTTAAGAAAGGCACATAATAAAGTGTATAATAATCCTGAATAAGAAGGTGGAGTGGATGAAGCTTACCCTTAAGCTGAGCAGAGTGGAAATCACGGATTCTGCAGCAGCTGAGCCCCATGCTGGCATGCAGCAGCCACCGAGGGTTTACCTAAACAAATGCCATGTCACTTCCACCCATGGCCTTCAAGAAGGTGAATCCTTTACACAGGTATGTGCCATGGGAAAGTTGAAGAAAAATGAATGGGAAAGAAAAAGGAAAAGACACCAAGAGTAGCAAAAAATCCCAAAGTAGTACCATTACAGCGTGAAAGCCGAAAAACACGTCCCTCGTTCGCTTCATTCATTCAGAAAAACCTTTTTCTTTTATCTTACGCTCTGCTCTGACAGAGACAGCCACAAATGCATGCACACGCACATGCACACAACCCCTTCAGTCTGGGAGTGGAGCTCTAGTTTGCCCTCACTCACCCTCGTGAGACACGCCACCACCAAGAACATCTTTGCCAAACACTGCAAACATCCCCCAAACACAAACACACAGAGCTAATCAATGTGTGCTGCAAAAATGACTTTACTCTGCACAGGGTGCATGTTAAAATTTCCGCAACCCTGACACACATCCCTGCATGTCACCGTTCTGTTTTAGCCCTATTAAATTCAACAGCATTTTAATTAAGCACACCCAACTTAACCAGGCATTTTCCAGACCACACGGAGAAGGGTTGCGGCACAGATGCTTTGATTGCACAGTACTGGACTGAAGCGGGGGTGGGTGGTGTTATCTGAGCTCGTGTACAGTAAAGCACTCTACAGAGACATGGACCCTCTCCAAATGACTGTCAGGCACAAGCACATACTCAGTTCAGACCTCCACTGTGCAGCCTCACTTCATTCACTGATTCTGCTTTTGTTATAAGAACAGGCATTAAAAGAACCATTGTTCATGCGGATGACATCTAGTGCATGTGAGGTGAAAAGAACTAGACATTTAAACATGGAGCAGTACTGCAGCATAAGGCTTAAAGTCCAGATCTTTTACTTTTTACTTTGCTTCCTATTGGTACACTATATTAAGAATTGGGGTTGCAATGGTGGCAATTCAAAGCTAGGGACATTGCTTAAGGACCCAACAGTGGTAGTGGTAATGTGATAGTGTGATAGATTTAAATGATCAACTTTCATCAATACTTTTTTACACACTATCTACCATAGTCAAAATGTTAAATGTTTACATTTAACTATTTGGCAGAAATAAGTGCCCAAGAGTAGTGGGATTTTCCACTGCACAGTCTGAACTCCCCAGTTCGAATCTCTGCATTACTAATCGGCTGGGTGCCACCGTAGCCACTAGGAGGCACAACTAGTGCATTGTAGTGTCGGTCACAAGCCTGGATAAAAAGGACGGTTGCACTAGGAAGGGCATTCAGTATAAAACTGTGCCAAATCAATAATGCAGACGCTGTGGCAACCCCACAGGTATTTGACAGACATATATTTGACAAAACACAATCCTTATAACTCAGGATTCATGGCCATTATCTTGTTGGTGGTGAGCGGTTGAGCCTTAAACATCAATCCTCAACCAGCCAACTCCTTTTTACTTTAAACTGGAGAGACAGACATTTCTATCTAAAGCAGTATAAAGTTAAATAAAAAGTAAAGGTGAATGCAAATAAATAAAAGCTCATCTAATCAAATGAACCTTTCCTTATAAACTTTAAGTTTATTTATTATGGATGTGCCCTTTTCCTCAAACACTCAAAATAGGGACACATATAAAAACATCAAATTGTATTTTTTGTTATGTAGAAAGTTTAGTAATGTATTTAGTCTTTAGTATTCTTAATCCTTATTAATGACTATGGTGGACTAAAGCTAGTGACTTACCTTTTTCATTTAATTAATTCTTACACAAAGAAAACCCAAACAATTCAAGCTGAAAGTAAAGTTGTCTTAAATCTGAGGATGTCATTTACAAACCTAATAAAACTGTTTTGACTGTGCAAAGTGTCACAATGTTTAATAAGCTTCTGTTTTGTGGTTGTTAAAAATCAATTAAATGTACACTTCCTGTTAAATTCTGGACAGTGGAAACATTTTAACTGCTGTGAAAATAGCCGATTAGTAAAGCTAGGTTGCCACTGTTGGGCCTTGGAGCAATGACATAAACATAAACTATTTCTTAATATTTCTTAAAGGAATGAAGAACAGATATCAGGGCTGTGTCCAAAATCCCATACCTCCATACTTAACCTTACTCAAAAGCAGTATGCAATGCAGTGTGTCTGAATACATAGTACTCATGAAACAGTAGGTGGACTAAAAAGTACCCGGATGACATACTCAATGTAAAGCCATTTAAGCATGCAAACACAGCACACTCGTGGTCTATCCCATAATCCCATAAAACAAGACCAAAATGATTGTGTAAAACCCTAAATAATGTTAAGGGGAGATTTGGGGAGAAATTATCTGATTGATATTGTCTGATTTTATATTGTTAAACAGGTGATGAGACGTAAGGCATCATGTGACATTGGTAAGATGGCAGACATAGTCTGGAGTTGGTGCATACTGAATACTTGCAAACTGACCGAGCTTCCTGCTTTACAAGCCATGCAGTGTACAATGTCTGGATTACAGTTTTCGGAAGCAACCCTGGTGTTTAATTACAAATACATTTTACTGAAGAATTTGTGACTTTTACTGACATGAACTCATTGTCCCATCTACTTCTTCAAGAATTCCCTTTAAATATGGTGTCACTAGTCATTTGTCATCGAATTACTCATTGAAACTGTGAATGATATAGAGTACACTGTTTCTTAGTATTCAACTGTTCAATTCAATTCAAAGGGAACTGGCATCTAACGTTGATCTAATTCATTTTAGCTACTACTAATCATTAATATATCTTAAGCTAAGAGTTTATCTAAGTGACTTACTAAACATTCTCGGCCACCAGACTCAACGTTTTATAGTCAGGAGCCATATTTACCTAGACTGTCTCTTTGTCTTGCCTTTTCTCTGCAACAAAGTGTTTAAGGGAGGGGGTAGACAAGTGCTCATCTGGTCTTAGATAATCCTGGATGAAAGACCACCAAGAAGCACTCAATCCTTAACGTCTACTCCAATATGCAAGTCACTCTGTTATGACACAGCACTAGGCTGAACGATTCAAATTCCAACAAAGCAAAAGGGTCCAAGCAATTTTACACTTAACAGAATACTCTCTTCCAGGCCAATCTCCAGAATTTGTGTTTTGCTGCACTAATGTCCATGTCATTCAGGCTTTATTGGTGTGATTCTTCATGTCTAGGAACAGTCTCACAAATAAAAGTGCACATCTGATCCTCAGATTTCTGCAGTTACATTATCCAAAGGTTCTTGTAAATAACATATTGATCTGCTTAATGAGGGTATTAGAAAATGCTACCATGTAACTCGGCACATACGTACTATACATCATTTTTATATATGTGTGTCCGACTTTCACCAAAGCACAAAAACTTGACTTTATTCCAAATCTAAATGTAATTTGGCATTCTGCCTACATTCCCAAAGCCTACATAAAACAAGCTGGAAACAATCTCTAAACTGTTTACCCCTTGTAACTGCAGCATAAAAAGTATGTAAAATACTTGTAATACCGACCAAAATGTAAACAATTCAAAATGTATTGACACTTGTGTGACTAAAACATATAGATTGGTTGAGTTGTACTATTTCTGCATCTCTTATTTGATGCTTTAGTGGTCTGCCTGTCATCGCTATAGATTTTCTGATAGAGGAGCAAGTGCCATGTCTAGGCAAATCAACTACATCATTGTAATGGTCACTTACCCAAGTACAGGTGGTGCAGGCAAGCTCAATGTGGTCAACAAAGAAGTCTTTGCACAATAAATCGACTTCAAAGCCAGCCGTGGATTTTGCAAATGTATGGCCATTGCGGCCCAAAGAATACAATTCAAACAAATGGAAGGGGATCTACATAAACGGGTTAAAACGATTTATTTTCCTTTTCAGCTAAAGCTTCCATCACTGAATATGTGCCAATGGAAATGCTTGCACTCAGGTTTAGAATGGGTTTAACTGCTTGTTATACATAACAGTGTACAAAGCAAACAACAAATAATTAATAAATATTAATTCTTTTTGTGATTGCCTTACACATGTATTTGCTTTCAGTGGAGACACTATAAGTTTAAATGTACTCCATACAAAACAAGAGTGTGGCCACATGCCTGCAGCAAAATCAGTACTTGTTTGAGTCTAATGGATGTAACAGTATCTTGTGATATTTGCTTGTGGTAGATGAAAGAATTCCTTCATCCGCTATTTACGACAAATGGGGGGGGGGGTACTTTACATCATCTGCACATTACTTACCACAGGAGCAGAAAATATTTTATACAGAAAAGGTGAAGCATTACAGGTTTGAACACACTGTTTAAATTAAATGAGGGTAACCTACGATGCGATGGTAACTATGACCTTGAAACTCGACGTCAATAGAAAACAAGTTTAAAAGATAACACCGGATGATTTGACAGAGATTTGCATTATTGGATGTAACATTGATCTTTGATGTTAGATGTTAATGTGTGCTTTAATTTGTTTCATTAAACAATGATTTTGCATATGTCCTACTCTCTCGGTGTCTCTTTATCCTGGTCGATGTAATGGAAGCCATTAAATCTGCCAGTGTATTAAAAAATACCTAACAATATTTTATTCATGTGCTCTTAACCACAACAAGGATAATTTTGAGAAGTCAGCCTAGTTTTCAAAACAATGGAGTAAGCTAGACATCCACATTATCTACTCTGATACATCACAAATACCAGCACAGGTGCCTTGTACAACCTAAAATAAGCCAAACAAAAGAGGAAGTCTATAATTGAGTATATTCAGTGCTTAAGAATACATCCTTGACCTTCTCACAGTCCTTGATTTTATTAAAGGTGAATTCATACGCAATTAAAAACGCAATAATTTAACAACGTAAGCCACTTCTTTTGCCATCACTTACCTGGAACTATCTCAAAAAGATGCCTTCCTGGATCATCGGGATTGACACTCAGCTCGTTGACTTGGCAGCCATGTAATGGGATGCCGCCCTGGGCAGAGGAAAATAAAGAAAAAGGACTCTATAAGACCGTTGACCCAAAAAGAAGACTGAATACACTTAACTGCACTTGCTACAATGACTACTACTACTACTAATAATAATAATAATAATAATAATTATAATAATAATAATAATAATAATAATAATAATAATAATAATAATAAATGATGATGATGAGAAGAAGAAGAAAAAGAAGCCAGTTAAAAATTATATTGCACCAGTTTCTACTGGCATATTCTTGGTGTCCTTGAAACTTTTATCTATTGTGTTATTTGTGGAATTAAAAGATTAGTTCTCTATTAGGACATTATAAATGGAAAATTCATTGTGGACGTTAAGTGCTAAGTAGCTTTATAAAGCGAGTCCCATGCTTGCTCTGCTGCATGTAAAGCTCTATATAACAGCTTTGCTGAGACACGCACAATTACACTAAACCACTTTCAAATTATGCACCTCAAGCTCAAAATTCAACCTTAGCATTTACACCTTCACATAGTCACTGACCAGATATAGAACAAGACTACAGAAACTGCTTGCTAAACCAAACCTGTTTGCTGAAAAACTCCAGCTGAATAGAAACTGCAGCAACTGGAATTCAGTTTAACATGTTTTGCATCAGAGATTGGGATATAAAAAATAATTGTCCATGCCTTTTTGGGGTGGTAAAAGCTTTGAGACTGATATGGTGGATTACAGTTTACTTATACAGACTTTTCTTTATGTGCAAAGTATGTGTGTATTTGATTACATGCTTGTCTCATAACCTATTCCAAACTATACACATTTACACATTTCTATTTTTCTGACTATTTTTTGACTGCTAAATGACACACTGAACGCTTGTATTGCCTTCATCACAAAATTTACATTTTCAGGATTTAGCAGAACCAGAGCGACAACAGTGCTTCCATAGTAGACATTACCGTACTATAGTTTAACTAGACAACAGTTTAAAAATATAACTCTGCTGAAACCCTGTCAGATTTTTGTAGGAGTTTTATTAAGTGACATAAAGTGACTTTGAGTAAGTACAAATCAGTTTAAGTACAGAGATTGTTAATATTTTTTACTGACAATGAGAGATCACTAAGCAAGCAGCATATGCTCCCTTGATATTAAGTCAGTGTGAAGCTTAAAAATAAGGCATCTTAGTAGCCAGCATTTTAAATATCTAAGAATGTAGAATGATGTAAAATAGTATGTAGATAGCTCAAAAGGTTTTCAGGCAGACTTAATGCCCAAACATAGCTGGAAGCATATAATATACATTTATACTTCGTATAAAAATATGAGTAAGTGAAATACATGAAATCAATAATAAAGAGAAGTGTCAACATATAGTATTTTGGCCATATAGTGTATGCTGTCATCCCCTGCCCTTCACACTGCTGTTTTATGCCCATAGACAACAAAGGTCGGCTGTGCTACATCTACTTAACAGCAGAGCAGCCTGTGATCTAATTAGCTTGTCAGGTAAAGAGTGTAAGGTCTGCACCAGTACACTGTAAGATAATGATAGTACCAACATTTGTGTTTTTAAACTGAGGCCTGGAATAAACAATGCTTAAAAAGCACTCTTAGGCACAGTCAGTCATAATTATTGGTACCCATTTCTAAGTAAAGTGGGAGCTCGGGGTTCCTCCCACACTTCTAAACATGTTGAGGATGTTTACTATGTTTTGCCTTGTGAATTTTGCCCACTGAGACCCTGAATAGGATAACGCCTAAAATAATAATAATAATAAAGCTAAAGCTACTTCTTCAAATGACCAGCATGGTGAATTAAGTCATAATTTAGAATTTAGAAATAAATAAGAGGTCTATTACTTTGAAATTAAAGTGAAATGGCATCTAGCATTTATAGTGCACTAGTTGTACACATGAAATCAATATTTAATGAGAATAGCCGATAGAAAATACCTGTGGTTTGGTTTCCTCTTCATCCTTGTAAAAATAAAGCTGGTCAGTCCGCAGCACAAACCACCGCAGCTGCCAGTTCTTCATGATGCTGCGCTGCTTCTTCAGCCAACCGGACTTTATTGCTTTCTCCTGAAGACTTGGTGAGGATGGCCTGCTCGAGGCCCGCGTCAGCTCTCCCATCACCATGCTCTTAGACCTGGCTAAAGGTAGACGTGTACACACACAAAGTTTAGCGAATTGGTAATTGTGTGTAGGTGTTAGGATTTATTTTTCCCAAGAACAAGGGCCAAAAATCCCTGACAAACATGGGGAGGCCATTTATTGAAGCTAGAAAGGTCAAGAGCCCAAGGGCCCAACAGTGTCAGCATTACAGAGCCATCATTCAAACTCGAAGAAGATAGATCATCTAACTTGCTTCTCATCATGTCATGTAGCATAGAAAAATGATTACCATACAGTAACTTTCAAATATATCCATGCATGAAAGAGAGCAAAATACAGGGAAGAGATGAACATTTATTTTAGTAATTTAGTATTATATTGATGACAGTGGTTTTTTTAGTCTGAGTCACAGTGGCCACTGTTACGAGGTGGTGTGGAGTGTGAATTTATAATACTGTATTATAAATGATAGACACCTACCTTATTATTAATTTCAGACAGCATCACTCCACCCTATTGTTGAGAACTGTTTAATAACTTTATATATCCATATAGGAATAACTGCTCTGAAGATTTACAGAGTGGTGAAAAGCTGTAGGCAACCACAATTTGGCAGAGTGATAATAACATAACACAACAGCTGAAGACAGATATATTTCATATGTAATAGGAGCAGCAAAAGCTCCCTGGCTCATGTCTGCACCCTTGTTTTTCTCCCTGTATTTCAGTGAATTCAACTTGCAGTAACACTCTTAACATATCATCATTTAGCCATGCTATCAGGTTTCTCTTTTCCTCTATTTCACATCAGTGGTCTCTGCTGTATTTTGATCTGGCCATATCGCCCTGGCTTGTCATCCTCTGTCTCATATTTGTGAAGTCACAATTGTCTCTTGTGGTCTCCGGCCATAATGGCCAATCCTTTTGCCGGGTCCATTTGTCTACAGAGGACAGAAACCCCTGCCAGAATCTCATTAAATCACTGTGGGTAATGGAAGCCTTGCCAGTGTTAGTGTAGACTACTTTGCCCAAAGGGACTCAAAGGGGAGGGGGGTCCTAAACTCACTCACTCGAAGCACACTGAGCTTTGAAAACACACTCAAGGCTGCCTTTTTATCATCAGTCGAAATCTAAAGTCAAAGCTTGTCAGTCAGTGAACTTAATGTTTCACAGATTGCAAAGCAGGAGCTGGAAAAACTCCATTTAAGTGAGGATTTAAATAATAAATAACAAAATGTAAAATGTCATGCAAAGAAGAAACAAACCGGCATCCAATTTTCAATACTATTTAAGACATTTACTCATATAGTCTATGCAGTATACCCCAGCTAAATATATACGTATGCTTGTTTATCATTCAAATGCACATATTACACTTTTATAAGCTCTCTCCTGTATTTTCATTTTTTAAATAATCTACACATCCCTGTCACTGGGATTAGTATTTTCAGAAGCATTTGAGGAGCCATATCAATCTTAACCATAAAGGGCACTTTTAGATAGTTTGAAGAAAAAATATTCTATACACAGTTAAGCATAAGAAGGAAAATAGGTTTGTATACAAACAAGCTGCTCCATCATCTAAATGAGAATTTAAAAAAAATATTAAAATAATATAATATTATGTAACAAATAGCTGTATTATTTTTTGACTCAGTTGGCCAAGCGATCTATTATGCTGCACCAAACCACACCTGAGATGTGGGTTTGGATCTTACTTGTGCTATCAGCTGGCCAGGTATCTACACAGACACTATTGGTCATATCTGAAGGACGTTGGGTTGTTGTTGGGAGTTTGTGTGTATTCACTAAATTGATCTCACAAACATTGTTCCAATGCAAAAAACAATACAGCACATTACATACTCATAATGTGTTTGTTTTTAATGTTTTAGTGCAATGATAAAGGGCTTACTTTAACATTCTTCAATTACAATTTTCCTTAGAAAGCCATTACATTGTATTAAGCAGTTTATGTGATGTTAGAATTATGTAGGGGGATATGGGCTTCATTTGTTCATCTGCTCATATCTGGTTGTTCAAAAGTGAGTTAGGATAAATGAGCACTATGCATATTTAATTACTGCTCATTTTTAGACTATGATAATTCATTTTTGTGTCTGACCCTAAACTATCCTTGTATCTTTAATATGAAATGAATATTTTATATTTACCATTACCTTTATTCATTAGCTCAAAAATTAATCCCTTCCTGCAGTGATCTGATCTTATCTGCCTAAGAATTTGTGATCCTTTTTAACATAACTGAAATAATATAGTTCCCTGGTCGTACAGCCAGAGCAGCAGAGGCGTCCTGATTCCAGTTAGTAATTGGACATGCTGGGAAATGTATCTGACTCATGCACAGCTCCAGCTGAGAGTGAAAACCTCTCATGGTGGTCCAGCATATATGAGAGGTACTATATCGTATCTCAGGCGTGTACATAAATGTCGATTGCCCCCCTTAAAAGAGTGGAGAGTTATTACTCAGAGCTGTTGTGTTAAAGCTACTAAGACAATTCACACTAGTGTTCACTAAAAGAAAGGCAGAAACCGAGACACACTTAAGTTTGTAATTCTTACTCTAATTTATCAGTCACCCAACAGTTACAGTCCCATTTCATGTTTATTTAAACATTTCTGATGTTAAAATATAAATGAATGGGTCATACTGATCAGTATTGAAGCAGCTCTCACATGTAACTGAAGACTTGTTTCAAATAAATATATTGCCTAAATAAATATCTTTGAAATACATTTGAGCAGAATATGCATTTATTTCTGTAACAATTTAGCC
>JAYDZG010000039.1:24739083-24751014 GCA_034509265.1 Microcambeva bendego
ATAAATATATTGCCTAAATAAATATCTTTGAAATACATTTGAGCAGAATATGCATTTATTTCTGTAACAATTTAGCCTGTAAAGAGGTGGAAAATGTAACACTAAAGTGCCCACAAATATTCTGAAATCCCAAGATTTTAATCAATGTTACGTGACTTGTCTAATTGGATTAGCATTGCTTTATCAAAGTTTAGTTTGGATTCTTTCCTATTCACTGTAGCAAGAGATTATTCCTACCCTTAAAATCACATTATAACATTCTCACCCTTTGTCCAACCATCACACCTAGAAGAAATTCTAATTTGACATCAACAAACCATGTTTATGCATGGTCACATGGATCTAGGTTGGCTAACTGATAGCGCCGCTGAGATGATTTAAATGGATTTAGACGTGTCAATCAACATTTTATTGATGATGCCCTTAATGCTTAAAAGGCAATACTATACCCTCAGTTGCTCAGAATGTATACTGTAATGTAAGTCGATTTGGATGAGGTCATTTGCTAAATGCATAAAATGCACAGGTTGTCAAGTGTTGTGAGGCCGAATGAAATGTCATATTTGTTTTACTGAAATGAATCAAATGGTAAATGTACTATACTATTCTACAAAAATACACACAGTTCCGCTAACCGCTATAAAACTTTAAATTGCACACATTAATAATCTCTATCGACTCCTTCAAAAAATGGAATGTTTTCACCTCATTAAATAAGTCAAACATCCACCTGTCACTTACAAATGAGATTGAAGTAACGCCCCATTAACGGCCTGTCGACTCAAACAATCGGCTCTGTACGTACACCACGTGTTCCAATCAAAATCCTGCTCAGAAGAGGCCAATTTTTAGACAGAACAAAAAAACTAGTTTGACTGTAGCACATTTGATGCTTTAGTTGATTTATCACTGCAGAGTAAATGAGATGTGGCCTTGGCTCTTAGCTCAACATGGAGAAAAAGCCTAGCTGTGGTGTCGAACATGACAGGTGAAGCCAGAACACTTATTAAATGTGACATGCCCCATATGCAGGATGACAAAGGCAGGCAAGAACGTAGTGCAATTCACTTCCATGCTCCTGTATTATGTTGCACAGCCGGCAAAGGATCAATTCACAAATGGCTTTTTACAACCAAAAAGCATTAGTGCTTAAACAGGCAGGTCTGCAGACCAGATAAGCCTTCACTTCCACACCGACAGTGCAAACTTAATCAGAAGTCTGAGGTTTTAGCCGGTCTTTGGTATATTAGTAGTTGCAAAATCACTTTAGTCCACTTTTAACACAAAACTGATATCAAGGTTTAGAATATCTGACTACATACATGTATTATTTATTTGATATTGATATCATCATATCCAAGCTAGTTTTAACCTAAATCCCTCACTGATCACGCCTGTGGACCATGCGGGATTTGAAATGATCCAGTGTTTTATCCCGTTTATAAAAAATGCTGCTTTTCTAGTGATTTCCAGTCATTCTCTTCAAAAGTCACTTATACTGGTCACTGCCATGATGAATCAATAATGTGATACAGTTGGAGCAAGGTGGGAACATTCTGGACCAAGTGCTAGTCACATAAAAGGGAATAACATGTTGTTTTGTGAGATGGGTGGAAACCATTGTACCAAGAGCAAAGCTACATCCTATAGTCCAAACCGTTAAATGGGTGGATCTACCTTCATCCAGTTCTTGTAACCATCTATCTATCATATCAGTTTAAATTAACAATTACAAGTCAATTAAAAGTCAATGATTGGTTTCTCATTAGAACAGCTTTCTAGACAGATCAAGTCTGGTATCGGACAAAAAAAGAACCATCAGACAACGGCATGTTTCAATTTAGTTCAAGCTTCATAAACTGGCCTTTTAAGTTTTTATCAATTAAGTTTTTTGTTTAAAAAAAATCAAGATAAGAGTTTTAATTGTCCAATGGACCCAGATTTTTTTTAATCCTGAAAGCTCAGACACCACCCACATATTTATGAATGTATAGATAGAGACACTGTACATGCTGCATGTGTGTGTAAGCGCAGACTTTTTTCTTCTTCGTTATTAAACTACCTAGCTGCGCCTTTATTTCACAACTGGTTTGAGTAATAATGTAAAATCTTTACACCCATGACAGAAAAGAGTGAGTGCCACTTTCTTAATGGGGCACATACAATGTGGGACACACTGCACACTATCCATTAGTAGTAACCAATTTGATCCAGGTTACTAAGCAACTGACTAGCATTGTCCGACGTCCGTGCACATGAGAGCATCAGCAGATAACCCGGTTCTGAGAGGCTTCAAAGCATAGCTGAGGATGCGGTGCAGAGAGGATTGGAGTGATGCAGAGTGAGATGCAGGGTGAGATGCTCAGCATTGCAGTGCTTACCTCGTCTTGTCTGTCTGATCTTGGGGCTCAGCATAGTGCTCATGGCTGGACAGTAGTGTGCTCACCCATCCACATCTTTGGATCTTCACTAGGCTCTCCTTTACTGCCTCGCCCTGTTGCACCTTATCCAGCTCTGGCAAGCATCTCTCCCTCCTCTTTCTCTCTACCGACCCAACCCCCCCTCCCCTTTCCCACCGATTATGTTCCACTGGGCCACTGCTGTGAGCTGCTACGTTGAGACACTCCCTCTCTTATTATGCAGAGGCAGCTGTAGAAGAGGGACCTCTCACACATGCTCAGATCCAGCCTTACCGACGATGAATTATTTATCCCACCACTACCCAAATGAATTCTACTACAGCCTAGCCATTAAATGTGCGGATGATTACGGCCAGTAATTTAGCGGAGCAGAAACAGAAGGTTCTTCACGAGCTTCCTCTCACATCCTTCCTCTTAATTGACTTAGTGGTCAGTGTTTGATGGTACATAAATGAAAATCTGCTGACGTGGGCATGGGTGCACGTGTGGGTATTGATCTAGTATAAGTTCCCTGTTTTTCCTCCCCGTTCCCCCATTTTCTCTGTTCTACTATTTTGCACTTCTCATCAGGTTCACTCTGAAATGTCACATACTAAAACCTTGATAAAGTGTCAATTCATTACACGGTGCAGTTTTACAATAGAGTGTAGCTTTACTAGGGACTGGTGATAAAATCTGTTTATCGCCTTCTCAAATTACAAGCCCCCTTGACATTAACATATTAAGAGCTGTGATACTAACTGTCACTGGGAGAAATAATTTAAATCTTACTGTAATAATAGGAGTCACTCATTGATTTAAAGTACCCAGGCTGGAGGTTCCAGAAGCAGACACACACTTACTGATACTTACTGTAGACCAATCACCTCAAGGTCTAAGTTACATGATCATATACGTTATGGCTAAGACAAGAAGTATGCATTTTATCTCATGAAAGACAGAAGACAGAGTTCTTAGTCTTGAGTCAGATCAGTGTTAAATAGTGTTTGGGCGGCACAGTGGCTTAGTGGGTAGCACTATCGCCTCACAGCAAGAAGATCCTGGGTTCGATCACCAGGTGGGGTGGTCCGGGTCCTTTCTGTGTGGAATTTGCATGTTCTCCCAGTGTCTGCGTGGGTTTACTCTGGGTGCTCCAGGTTCCTCTCACAGTCCAAAAACTTGCAGGCAGGTTAATCGGAGAGACAAAATTGTCCATGACTGTGTTTAATATAAAACTAGTAATGAATAACCGTGTGTGTGTCATGAATGTAACCAAGAGTGTATAACATGACGATACAATTCTAATAAATAAATAAATCGTATTCAAAATGGAATTCCACAACTGAATATGTTTACCATATATATTATAACCACACCAACCACATATAGTGTCATAAATCAAAATGATTACACCCTTACACCTAACACTCACCAAGTTGTGTTGATTGGGAACAATGTGTACATCAAATTATTTGTTTATTCTTGTGGGCCCAGAGCTTGGCACAACCACACCACTGTGTGAAAGATCACAGCACATCCACAAAAATCATATCTTAAATGTATCTTAACAAATATAAAAGTATCCCTGCTAAAGATAGTTCAGTTCCTTTTCTTTAACCCCTTATCCTAATTAGAGTCATGGAGGGGTGCTGGAGCCTATCCCAGCTCTTCAACAGGCGCAAGGCATAACAGTACCCACAGGAAAATTCAGTGTCTCTAATCAACCTGGTAGCATGTGTTTGGACTGTGGGAGGAAACCGGAGTACCTGGAGGAAACCCACGTGGACATGGGGAGAACATGCAAACTCAGCACAGAAAGGACCTAGATCACCCCAACCGGGGATCGAGCCCAGGACCTTCTCCTTATGAAGCAACAGTTGTTGTTAAAGATAGTACCCACACAAAAGTCCAAGAATAATAAAGGCCAAGAACAATCATTAATAGTAGTATTATCACTGCATCATTTTAATGGAAAAATAAAATTATCTAAAATAGCATTTTTTTTCTGCAATAGTCAAATACATTTTATTTCAGTAAATTAAAATGTCATAGCAGTCATCTCACCGCAACTCATAAATATTACGTTTATGTTTAACAACACAATAAGATAGTGGTCATTACCTAAAGGCTTTCACTGCCCCTCCAGCATCTGCGGCTTTGAGTTGTTCACAACAGGGTCCATATTTACATGCACTTCATCCATACAAATATCTGCAGTCTTAGGCTTCTGGTTGGGTACTTAAAGAGAAGTTAAGTAAGTGACGCTACTTCTGCTCAGGAAGTCACTGTCACTTGCCGTCTGCTTTTATAATGGAAAATGCAAGTCACTGTGTCTTCAGGAGCAGATTTCTCTCAGAAAATAACATCATTATTACAGACATCAGTATGTTACCTCAGATAATAATAAGCTACCTACCATTGCCTAAACAGGTTCGCCGCAGAAGCGCCATCCAGTATACAAGACCACACCCTAACAGAAAATATTTTAGAAAACAGTAAAACAGAGAATTTGATGAACAATCTACAGGGCAACAAATGTGACTGTGTTTGCTAGACTGGCTTTACAGGAAGTGCTGACTAGTAAAAGAGAACTGAAAATGGCTGGTTTTAAAAAATAGCTTCAAACTATCCTTTTTTTAAAATCGAGGTTAAAATGTGGTACAAAAACCAGCAAACTGTTTTATCTCAGTCTCTCATTATACACTCCCATCAGCTTCTTTTCTTTTTGCTCTTTCTGTCTGGTTGCACCTGTTACCTGTTTGCACTTTTCATATTTGCACAACAAAGAAATGATGCACAAATATTGACCGAGTGGCTGATAAGGCTGCAAAACGCTCCAGAGAAGTCATCTAATCCTATTGTCTCATTCAACTGTACATCTGCATTTCCTTGTACAAATTGTTCTGGCAAAACAACATTGGTTTTCGGCCTTTACATTGTTTTGGTTGCAAGCTGATGCCACTGAACATTAGATATCAGTGAGGATAAGCTGAGCACGCTGAGTCATTTAAGTTAGGACAATAATAGTAGCTTCTGCAGTAGCTAATTTAATGTTCACTTTTCCATCCCACTGCCAAGGACATAATTTCAAACAATAATGGACATGGAGCTGCGGAACATGTCAGAGGTGGATGAAATGCAACACTTAATAATCATGTAGCAGGAATTACCTGCCTAAGAAAAGGTAAGTCAAACTAGCTCCTAAATTACACTAGACTTTATCTGCTTAGTACTACTAACACAATGTGGTCATCAAAGACGTCAAAACAATTTCCAATGAAAATCCTGGACGTTTAGTACAAAGGTACAAACATTTAAAAGCACGTGGTCCACGAGAGCCCTTGTGGAGTATAAAGGTAAAACTTTTTGCTAGATGTTTCTCATTTTACACTTAATCCATCTTTCATTTGTTCATTAAATCAATATTTTCACTGGTTCTGAACTGCCAGAGATGCCATTGGCCTGACACACATCAACATTTAGACATGACTGGCTTAGGGAACGGCCGAGGCCCAGTGGTGGATTGCTGTCCAGTCAGAAGTGTTACTGCATTGCAGTGATTGGAGAAAAACCAAGGGATAAAACAGTGTTAAGACATGGAAATGAAATGCAACTACACATGCATATTGCATAGCTGTTCCTGATCAAATGCTTGGTGAATGTATCTTTCTTTTGAAAGCTGTAGTAACTAAATGAGAGAGGGTGCAGCTTTGCAACAGTTACTAGATTCGTCACAGTAGAAACTGATCTGATTAATCTGATTTGTATTATCATAGAAAAATCAATGATACATCAGGATAAAAGGAAATGCAGACTATACCGATGATTGATGATGGAATATCTGCTTAAAGCTTGGCTAAAACGCCAGTGCAAAACACGCACGTTTTAATATGATCAGTCTGCCTTACAACGTGCTCAGACTACACTATATGGTCAAAAGTCTGTAGACACCAGAACATGTTTGAATTGAGTTAATTACATCTTTCATTTTGAAGAAAAACAAATTGATCCCTGACCAAATCATACAGTATTTTATTCAGAACACATACTTAAGCTGGAGCAGTTTCACTGGAAGAACCATTTCACTGGAAAGACAATTATGAGGCTGAGAATAAATAAACCATTCAGAAACCATTCCGGAAGACTCTAATAAGTAACAGGATGTTCTGGAGAGAGGCTATACATATGGTCACCTGGTGTCGTAATCTACTTGACAGCACTTAAAAACATACAATCATAATTGATATTTGGAAAAAAAACATTTATTATTGAAACATTAAATTAAGTTCATGTATAAAACAATTTAAACGTACATAAAGTTCACATTTAATAAATGATATCCAGTCGATTAATATGTAATAAAATTACATAATGACTGATTATACAATTTTTTTTTTAAAAAGTCACAAATTAAAAACGTCATTTTCAATAAGTATAATTTACTTACTAATTCTTCAAGTCAAGTTTTAATGATCTAAATAGCTAAATGAATGAACGATTTTATCACAAAATATCAACAGTGTTTAGATGAGGGCCACTAAAACTCCTCCCTTCAAACAGAAAGAAAAGAACCGTAGCCCACCGTTTGCCCCAAGAGAGTTTCTTATGCTGATTCTGCCTAAAGTAAGAGGTGCTTCCAGTGGATATGACCTTAAACTGCTCAGAGAGTAGCCATGTCTCCCAGAGGAAGGTAAATGTATTTAATAGGAGGAGCACAAGTACCCACGCCTACCTCGATGCTACTGAACTCAAGCTCTCCTCCTGCTTTATTGTACAATACAGGAAGTATCCAGCTGTACTGCTGAAGATGAACTGTGCTACCAGCAAGGCCAGAATGAAGAGTACAAAGACACGGTGGTTGTTTCGACCCACACATTGGTTTAGGAAGAGACAATGGTGGTCGTAATCCATGACACAGAAGTCACACAGACGGCAGTGTTTACAATTGTCCACTTGGAACAGCTAAAATAATACACAAGAAAGAATGTTAAATGGATCTTGTTATACAAGCTTTAGAAAACACTCACCCAACACTGCCCATCATTGACACTAATCACTTTACATTAAGTACTCAGTGTTCTATGTTCTACTCAAATTTATAGTTTTAGGTAGTTCAGTTTACAATTTTATTGTGCTCTGATTTTATTGACTTCTGAATCGATATGACCAACGTTCCACCTCATCAAACCAGTGTATATAGACTTTGACTTCATTCCCTCTAGGGCATTCAGAACTCATTATCTAAACACTTACAAATACTCAAAGGTAAAAGTACATTAGGTGACTTGAATAACTGATTAAGTCTGTATCACAGCATCTGTTAGTGAGTGCTAGGTATTAGGTGAGTGAACATTTTATCCACAATGTTAAAGTGTTAAAAAGATTTGAGCGAGTATGACAAGGGCCAAAACTGCAAGTCTTCTGGGGTGTTCTCGGTTTGCTCTGGTCAGTATCTTTCAAACGTGGTCCAAGGAGGGAGGCCGAAGCATCACTAATGCACATGGCTGGCTTATGTGGACTTACTCAAGCCCATAAAAATGCAACTTATAATATTTTCTTTGTTTCTGTACTAATATCCAGTCATCAATGTAAATAAGAATTTTAGACATTATATAGTACATCACATTATAATTCTCATTTATGCATTTTGTCACATTCCTGTTTTGACTGTTGTTCACCTTTAACCTATAAATTAAATGTTTAAATCACACTCAGATTTTAAAGTCCGTGTGAACCTTTCACCATACAGTAAAATAATTTTTCCCACCTCACAGTAAATGCAGAAGCGACTGGGATTCTGATTGGCCTCCACCAAGTCTGCTATTGTAGAAAATCTGGAATCTGCGTCGGCCGCCTGCAGTCTCCCTGGATCCTTTGTAAGAACCTTCCAGAAAAGCCAAAGAACCGCAAAGAAATGCAGCAGTGAAACATGCAGAAGAGACAGAGCAGGCCAAATACGTGAGAAGTTAAGGGCAACACTAAATTGAATTTACTGTGCAACAAAATGGTAATGGCTTTTTAATGCAAGAAATATTTTCTGTAGCCTGAGAAGGATATTAGGCAGAATCTTATAGTAAAAACAAATTAAAGAATGAATTATGCCTGCAGTTAAGATTCCAAGATAGATGGGATTCGGTAACCTGGAAGCAAAAACAAAAGAAAACTTGAATGATCCAAATAATTTAAGATGAGACAAAAACAGCTCATGACATAAGAGCATACTGTAACCCCCTGACCTCTGATAGTTACTCATTCTGTGATACTGGGACAAGGTAACCTTTGCCAGCAAAGGAAAGAGTATGCCACAGAAAATGCCTCCATATTCTCCCAGAGCTGATGCTATAAGCAGCACCACAGCTCCACTGACACTGGGCAACAGAAGGGTCCAGTAGTACAGCACTGCATTGAAGGAAACAACACAATGAGCTTTGTGTCGAACTATAATGGTTTACATTTATATTTAGCAAGAGCAAAGCAAGTATAGTTACTGTAGGAGTCTCTGGGCTTCTGATGCTGTGGTTCATTGATGAATTGTGTCAACATTTTAGTAAGCTGCTGATGTCTGAAATAAACAATTACAATAAATAACCCACACAAAGGTTTTTATGTACATACAGATATACGACAAGGCCAAAAGTATGCAGACGACTAATCTTGAGCTAGTTGAACATTTGCCTCTTCTTTCTATGATAATTATTGAAGGCACTGCTGTTTATTTGCCCAAGAAAGCTTTTCACAAGATTTTGAAGCATGCCCATTGAAATTTGTGTACAGAATCACATTCACACTGATACTAAAAAGCTCCCCTAAACTGCTGTTTAAAAGTGTGAAGCATATTTATTTTATACAACACATTTTTACACTTGTTAGCAATAGGCGTGTCTAAAGAACTCCATAATTAGTGTCCACCTACTTTAGGCCATATGTGTTATTGGCATTTTTAAAAAAGATAAACCATTTGTGAATAACATATCTGGCATTTATTTTACATGTAGTATAATCTGGCAGCGATTATGATACTGTACAATTGCTCAGAAGGTTGCTTGTTCAACCCCAACCAAAAGTCACCACTCTGCATTTAAACAGGGCTCTTAAAGCTATATTGTTTGCATTAAGTTACATTGCAATTTGCTTTGGATAAAATGCAATAAATGTCAATGCTGTACAGCTCCAGGTTCCTGTGGGTCTTGGATCAATAAATGTGTAGATCTTTATAGTAACCAAGGAGGTAACACTCTACCATAGGAATCGTTGTGCATCGTTTCATGTGGGGTCCGATTTCAATCAGTGATTCCTTTAAGATGAATCAATATTCACTTAAAAAAAACAAAGGCTGGCACTTTTTTACACAAAACAGTAAACCAGAATTTTATGTATAGTTTGTATCTACCTAGGAGATAAAAGGACATTCATTGTTAACATTAAAAAAGCTTATCATACATAATAAAATTATACTTTGTAAGAATTTGTCTTTAATTAAATTTTGTTCTTGAAAGAAATCTGTAAAACTAGAATCATTAACCCAGTATTGTGAATCGTATCGTATTGTGGGTAGAGCGTTTCGTTACATCCGCAACATTTCCCCCTCACATGTTATTATGATGGGTAATTATGTTTCCCTTTTCGTGTATTTAGTGTTGGTGAACAAACCTAAAAGTAGTTCCACGACTGCACAGGTCTAGAGGTGTAAGGCCAGTGTGGTTTTTCACGTGTAAACTTTGGAACCCAGCACTCTGCAGTAAAAGCAGACACACTTCAAGAGTGCCATTCTCTGCAGCTACATGCAGCGCCGTTGCCCCCTGATGGTCAACTGCATCGGCTGCACATCTCTGGTGAAAACAGCAAACAAAGTAACACAACTAGCACATTTGGTTGCTTTACGACGAACATCAGTCCTGATTATGGAAAAGACAAGTGTTTCTGTGATTATAGACAAAGTGTTTTAGTGTGAATGGCAGTTATAGGGCAGGTAAAGCCTAGCAGCTAATGTACTGAGCTATCAGTTCAGTTCATTGTCTTTAACCCCTTATCCTAATTAGGGTCGGGGAGGGGTGCTGGAGCCTATCCCAGCTTTTCAATTGGCGCAAGGCACATGGTAACACACTGGATGGGGCGCCAGTCCATCTCAGGTACCTACAGTGTACCCAGCTCACAACAACTAACCAAAACATTAGTTATTTAGTACCATTTTATGTCATGTTTTACATTTTGGGAATATTAATGACCTGTAACAGGTCTGATAATGTGCTGCACACACAAAGAAAACAACTTGCATTTCCTCGTAGAAGGTATCTGACCACATCTGCATTTCCAGTGAAAGCTGCCATGTGTAGTGGAGTGATCAGGGAGTTATCAGCATCCGAAAATCTGAACATCATCGTCTCCCAGAGATATTGTATGGCAACACTTCCCAACAAACAACAGATAAGAAAGAATGGTTAGTACTAGGAGGTCTGTTCAGGGTTCGCAGTAGGTTTAGAAACACTATTTTGCATTATCCCACACAGAGAAAAATATGTAAATAAGTAAGGCTAAATGTATGTGGACACCTAACCTTGAGATTGTTGAATCTTTATTACTTCTCCTACTTATAGCTATGATTTAATGAGGGATTTCTATCAGCTGCCTCCCCTGGGAGTCCGCATGCCATGTGACTGCGAATTTGATTCAGTGCCATTTTACTTTTCCTCAAGATGCCCTTCCTGGAGCAACCATCTAATTTATCCAGGCTTGGGTCCAGCCATAAAGGTGCATTAAAATGTCTTAAGAGCTTTTTTTATTTTCTTACAATACTATATAAACAAATATAAACCTACTTGGCATGTGAAGCATAATGTAAACGCTTAATCATGTTTCCTATGTAGACAAAATAGTGTTAGAATTATACAAAAGTCATTAAAATAGTGGTAGAGCCAGAATAACTAGTGCTCTAGTTGTCTGGTTGAATTATACCAATGCAGAATGAGCATGCTGTGTTAAAATAGATTAAGGAGAATAAAAAGATACTCACATGCTTCCTCCACTAACAGCATAATGCAGTGATGTTTTACCCTGATGATCCACCATCCGCAAGTCTGCTCCATGCTGCAGCATTTTGTGCATGATGCTTACATTGCCGTGTCTATAAAAGTCAAACCAGGTTAGTAAGTATTCATACAGGTCTCTCAAAAAATAACAGTGGATTCTATTAGCAGACTAAGTATCATCAAAAATATATTATACCGGCACGCAAAGTGAAAGGGGGTTTGTCCAGCATCGCAAGGTATATTAGGGTTGGCACCATTGTTCAGGAGAAGTTCAATCATGGACCGATTGCCATAAAGAGCAACGGAATGAAGGCCAGTATATCCACCCCAACCTGAAAACAAAGCAAAGGTACATATTTTCAGAAAAAAACGTTCAAACTTGGTTTAATCAAACTGTTAAAATTTTCTCTCATTATTTTAGCAGACTTGATATATGTTTTTGTGAAATTTTGCCTGGATGTTTTCGGGGCACCCTTCTCCCCTGACAGGATTTGTCAGACATTCCT
>JAYDZG010000039.1:24755484-24768221 GCA_034509265.1 Microcambeva bendego
TCTGTAGTTGGGCATATATTATTCTGATATGAAGTGTGTGTGTGTATAGTGGTTTAGATTTTATTTTCTGCTTTATTGTGTTTACTGTTACCAGTTTCAATTGCTGGAGATTTTTTAAATTTGTTGTTTATGAGAGCTTTTGTATTAGTACATTTACATTTTCAGTTTAGATGTACACGTTTTTTACATATTTACCTCCATATAATTCTGAAGGTAATTTATTTTTCCTTTTTATTTTTGTGTCATTTGAAAAAGATGGGTGCTATGCAGAAACTGTGAGCTGTGCCAGTCTGCCTTAGAGCACCACACACTTTCCATGGTTTCAGATCATGGTGAATAAGCATAAAATCCTCATTGTAGGGTGTTTAGTCCTTACAAGATCACCTGCTCAGTGAATAGACTTCCATTTGATCGAAGTGTATAGGTGTAGTTTAGAGAACAATGGAACTGCAGACCATGAATGCAGTTTCATTTCAGTTTAATTGAATTTTGGAGCTGTTGTGGATTAGTGGTTTAGGTACTGGACTAATATTCATTTGTTGGGCTCTCCAGCAAGTACCTTAATCATCAATTGTTTAAGGCGATTTGAACAAGGTATGTACAAAATGCCTCAAGTGTTGTACTGCAAATGAAAAGTCGTTGTAGGAACACCAAAAAACCACACGAGGTCACAATTGTCCTAAAGTTGATGTATTGTTACACGGCTGTGTTTTTTTGACATACATAAACAAAAAAGCTGCAAAATATAGTTTATTTTGGATTATTAATGTAGCAACAGCAGACATAAATAGAGATCTATATAGAGTTACTGGTAGTTGCAGAAGGATACTGCAGTAGATGAAAGTGAAAGCTAGCAGTCCACTATAATCTTTATTGTCTTAATGTTTAAGCTCTGTTTTCTACATGGATGGCAAGGTGCTTCTTTCTCATACTCACTATGGGCTCATCATAGTTGCTAGTCTTTCAAGAAGACTTAAAGAACAGCAATTATCATACAAAAATACAATTAGCTATTGTATTTTTTTCCCCTTCCTTAATTAATTACTTTATCCTAGTCAGACCAACAACTAGGCAATATCTTGTGGTCCAGTGATTAGGACACCACCAAAAACTACCCAAAAGTACATCACTGACAGTACAACAAACGATTGTTTGCTCACACTTTAATAATTTATTTCTATTAATCTGGGATTATTTTGGTGCAGCATATCCACCTTGTGTTCTAATTTATTTGGTCCTGCTTTACGCGAGTGATTATTCACTGATAAATGTATTCTTGAGGTATTCTGATGTCCCCTTATTTAAATATTTAAATATATTTTTATTTGAGCCTAAGGCTCTAAAATCTACAGCAGTTGAATACACAAGACCTTCACTTCTCTTTTCTCTTGCTCTGAAGTGAAGCACATGACCATGCACACATGATGTAAGAGTTTGTCTTTGTTCAAAGTTCAGGCCTCCAAGGCAGATTAGTCAGTGGCAGATTTGAGGTAGGTTACTACAGGCGTGCCTCAGCTGGCTCTGACTGAATGTTAAAAAGGAAAAACAAGATTCCTCAGTTTCAGATGAAGTGACACCCGTGCTCTGTGACTGCAAAAAGCAATGCCTTATATCAAGGTACAGGTAAGGGGTCACTTTATAGAAGTTAAAAAAAGTTATTCAGGAAAGATGTTACTAATGGCTGAAATATGGAACTAAGCTTTGACGGTTAGCTGTTGTGGACTCATCTGGGTTATGTGTGCTTTTGACAGTAGAATGCCAAAGCAACCAGTTATGCTCTGGTATGCAGTAACACAACTAGAGGAACATAAACAAGGAACTGTCTGTTGATTATAAATCATGTTCTTTCCCAACACTTCTTTCATACAGGTTAATACATTTTTGTTGCCACACACGCATTGAAATATTTGATGTATATGTGCAGTAACAAGTACTGTACAAGTAACTGTAGGATTGATCATGTGTAGAGGTTATGCTGATGTTCATCTCACAGGTTTAGTCTTCAACAAATAAGAAATCATAGGTCTGTTTCTCACAACCAGCATGCTTTTGACATCACGAGGTCCTATCGATGTGGAATGTGAACAACTGTTCTTGAGTGTGTGTTGGATCCACTGCTTTGTTGTACATTTTTCATTTAAATTTTCATCTTCAGCATTCAGCAGACGTTTTTATCCTAAGCGACTTATGTCTGGCCCACATTTTTACTTCTGTATTAAAACAATTTAAATGGATTCAGTTTGATTTCATTTTCAGTTTGTGAGTTGCATGTTGTATATTAATACTGGTTTGTGTTTCTCTTCCATTTAGTGACAGAAACTGATGAAGATATGGAGAGGATTAATAAAGAAACTGGGGAGCTGAGTGCCTCAGGAGAGAGTATAGGGAGCACTGATTTGACAAGAGAGGAAACTCAGACTGATTCAGAGGGACACGAGGACACAAACAGAAGACAAGAAGTGGTCATTAGTTTCAAACAACGTCTCAAAGAGCTGGACAAAGCATCAGGAGAAGACAGAGAGGAGCAGCTTGTCTACCTCCTTCCTTTGTTTATTCAGGTAACAACACAAAAAACGACTGGCTTGATGCTGTGAGGATTTTGCTTTCACAAACAAGCTAATATTGCTACTTGAATATGTCTGAATAGGGTGAATATGGTGTAACGGGTGTAAAAAAACCTTTTAATTACAACAACTCCTCGCTTTATAAGGACGTTATAGTGTCTGCCTGACTGCTCAACATTACTGATATGTCTAAGGCATAATAGAATGATATAGAATGTTTGTCATTACACATATACATTACATTTACCCCAAATTATAATCTGTTAATGCCTGAGCCAGCTAAGTTATTATCTTGGAGCTGTATTAGAACCACTAGGTAAAGATGCTTATGTAAAAGACCTAACAGAACTGCATTACAAATGAGATTTATTAACTTGCATTACATTGGTAGTCTATAAGATGTGTAAAGCGAAAGTACATTCTGGAAGAACCATGTGAGATTATAGAGAGAAGTTGCTCATGCATGCTGTCTTATAAAAGAGAAATGAAACATCCATCTGTGTTTTTGAAACATAACAAAAAAAAAACTTCTGCTCTTTTCTTTTAAGCAAGGTTTTAAACTTCAACTTATAGGGATCAAGTGACTATGGCTAGTTCTATTCTAAATTTATTAGCCAGCATTTCATACCCATCGCTGTATACTTCAAAGAATAATAATACATACAAATGATTATTGTTTGTTTACATTGTGAACTAATTCTATATTATAAAGCTGGTATATGGCCAACAAATAGTGGGGATGATTGTATTACTTAAAAATCCTGTCTCACAAGACAATATATCTTGTAAAGTAAATTGTAAAGTAATGTATACACACTGTAGGCGGCACGGTGGCTTAGTGGGTAGCACTGTCACCTCACAGCAAGAAGGTCTTGGTTTCGTTCCCCGTGTGGGGCGATCTCGGTACTTTCTGTGGAGTTTGCATGTTCTCCCAGTGTCCGCATGGGTTTCCGCCGGGTACTCCGGTTTCCTCCCACAGACCAAAGACATGGTACCAGGTTAATTGTAGACATTGAATCGTCCTGTAGGTTTACCCAGCCGTGTAACTGGGAACAGCTGCACGCCGGTCCCAAGCCCGGATAAATGGGGAGGGGTGGAGAAAGAAATGGCAAACTACTCCACTATCATTGCCGAAATACTTCGGCTGCGACTAATCGGATAATCATCATCATCATACACACTGTATCTTTTTCAGATGTTAAGGCTAAAAAAATCAGACACTATCATTACATTGGGAAGTTTTTTTGTGTCACGGTCTTGAAACTTTGAAACACCCAGTTACAAATGTCTGTGTGATAGTGAGGTTGTCTTCTTTATTTTTATAAGCATATTTCTTTTGTTGCAAAAAACAACAATGCAACACAAAACTAGCTACATTCCAACAGGCCTTTCCAACACAGTGTTTAAAGGCAGAAATGTTTTCTTTTTTTGATGGGACAAAGGCAGACAGACGTTTCACTGTTTTAACCTCTATGTCTGTGTTGATCATAAGGTATCTGAAAGCAGTGAAGTCACTGAGGACTCGGATCTTCAGCCTTTGGCCTCTCCGATTGGAAAGTTTCTGGTTCTTCATGTACAGCAACTAGTGGCAGAAAAACCTGCAGGTACATCATCTTCCTTAATTTAGCTGTGACAGTAGTGTTCAACTGTTTCATCTCACGATGAATCAGCTTGTAGTCAGACATGACTGAGTGGGACGCCTTAGGATTGTTTATAGAAACAGATGACGACAATGTGGGTGTAAGTACAAGGAACTAAACTACTTCCCTTTTTTCTAAAGATTAAACTGCACACAGTTTAATATCTTATTACCAGATTTGTTGTGTGATCAAATATTAATTGAATTATTTAGGAACTGAATAATAATAACTCAATAATTTTGCAAGTCTGTCATGGTATGGGCCATTACAATGCTTATGACTTGAATAATTTCTACATCTTTTATGCCTTTAGCTGGGTCACTAATGGCTTCCTTCGCAAAGCAATGAAGACACCAAGCCACATTCTGAATATCAAAGAGTGCTTGTGCTAGATTCGCCTGCCTGTAGTCCAGGACTCATTTCTACTTTAAATTTAGTGCATTAGGACATTCAAGGCCCTGCAGTCGATCCCTGGTTGGGCGGATCTAGGTCCTTTCTGTGCGGAGTTTGCATGTTCTGCATGCGTCCGTGTGGGTTTCCTCTTGGTACTCCGGTTTCCTCCCACAGTCCACCAGGTTGATTTGAGACACTGAATTTTCCTGTAGGTAGTTTGAATCTCACTGGTGTCTAAATTGATTGGCTATGTGAAAAGGGGAGGGGGTATTCTAGAATTTCCTGTGAGGGATTGACTCCCTCTCCAGGAAATTAATACACTAAGCCTAGTGTTTACAGGTTTATTAAAATAATAAAGTGCAACATACTACTACAAACACCAGGACAAATTCTGTTAATCAAAGGAGCAGAGGTTTACCACTACTTGGCTACCTTTTTAAATGTGTTGCATTAATAAATGAATAAAACTTCCAAAGTCCGTTCAGTGAAAAATAAGAATTCATTGCTTGGTTTACATAAAAAGTTTAATTTGCAGTTTAACACTGTCTCAACTTCTCTGGTTTGTAAACAAAGGTAAAATAATGATTAACGTTCTATTTTATGTTTGTATTTGGTTTCAATAGAGGAAGGCCGACATGAGCTGGAACAGTTTTTTAAGCAAACAGAACAAGGCAGCAGCAAAGGATGGCTCCTGTTGAAGGCCTTATCTCTTTTGACTTCTAGTGACATTGTAAGTCATACACACTTATTTGTCTGTCATTACGTACACCCTCCAAACATTGGTGTATTGCTGGGTGAGGATATGATATTAGGATTTCAATTTAGCTATTATTCCTTGTTCCTTTATGTAGTAATTATACCAAGCCTGAGATGGATTGGTTCCCAGTGTTTACTTTTGAAACCAGACCTGTCAGTGGTTCATAAAAAGTAAACTTAAATTGAATCAACATGTATAAACAAGCATGTTTTCTATTGTACTGTTTTTCTGACACTTTACTGGCAGCACATTTGATGTAATATGATGAAAAAAAAAAACTTTCCATACATTCTGCGTTTTTGCTGTATCATCCATACAGCATGACTAACACCCACAATACTACTTGACTTCTCTTGTACTACCTTTAATGTTGTAAATTAGGGCTTTGTAATGAAATCAGTAATATAAGGACCATTAAAAAGTGTCATTAAAAATCCTATTACTCATAACTTTGCATCGTTACATTTATTATTTACTCCATAAATATTATTAAGTGTTGACAGGTCAATTTTGACTTCTGACTGAACGTCCCATTTCCTATTTCGGTCTTCTGTCTTGTCCATTGTCCTTCGAACTGAATCTATCGATACTTCTTATTACTGACCACTCTCTTCATTTTTTTACCTTTAACTCTAACCCAAAATTGTATTTTCCAGTAAATTGCTTCTTCTCATATTGTGCCCAAAGTAAGAGAGATTTGATTTGGCTATGTGGGTTTAGGTTTAGGTTGGGTTTTATATGGCCAAAGATCCTTTTTTTGTCCTTTTTATCCAAGGTATAAAATTCTTAACCTCAGTTATAAGGCATCAATATTCGCCATGTCCTACTTTTTTCTGCCCAGCTTTTAAACCATTAAGAAGCACACAGACAATAATACTCTGAACAGGTTTACTGCTTGGAGAGAATTATTGTTAAATCTGAAGAACTGGATCCTTTGCTCATAACAGTTGATCCAATTAGGCAAAAACTGTCCACTTATTCTTCACCAGTGTTAAAGTTAGAGGTCTTTCCGGTTGTCATGACTTATTCCTATTGAGGAGAGGTCATATATTTTACCTCCTGTTCTTTAACTTCACTTGTGAGGCCCTTTATGTCTTCCTGACAGTTTGCAGTTGTGTTGTGGTATTCATGTTTTAAAGGTTGATGAGGTTTCTTGATCAATCTTTGAACATTCTACTCCAGTCTTCCACTCATTATCTGTACAGTGTTCTGGCTGAACCATGGTTAGAATGATGAGATGCCTTGGTATTCCCATGTTCTTGAGTGTAATTTTGTGAGGTCAAAACTTTCGAAAGCTTTGTTGTAATCATTAAAGCATCTTGATGTTATCAACCTCTTTTTTGCAGGGATTAAATGCTGTTCTGGATACTGGACTTACTGCGGCTTTGGTCAAGTGTCTGTATCTATTCGTAGCTCTTCCTTCAAGACAGACCAGTAATCAGGAGGAGGAAGATGAGTTCTCGTTCCAAGAACTACTAATTCAGGTAAACCACTTCTCCATACAATTTTATAACAGACTGTATATTAGCTATGACGTCTGAGCTTATGCATGCTGGGTATGCTGTGGTCCTCAGGTGATCCTGCAGCTGTGTAGGCAGGTGCATTTTGTTAAGGAGCTGGTAGAGACAGAGGAGCTGCAGTGTGTAATCATTGCTCTCACCTCCCTTTGGGATCAGTGCAGCTCATCATGGAGGAGACAAGCCTCCCGAGTGCTCAGAGCTGTATCAGCAGCTCAGGTTCCAAGCACTGTTTCAGCATTGCAAGGTCAGCTTTCTTCCATTACACATCTTTACAAACTCTCTCTCTCACACACACACACACACACACACACACACACTCCGACACATGGGTTTAGGCTGAATACAATTTGCAGGTAGATGTTACTTAACAGTTTAAGTAGCAGTTTGATAAGAGAACGCCATGCCTCTTCATAAAATAATTATAAAATTTGGAAAATAGCTAGAAAGTTAGGAATTCAAGTTAGGAATTGGACAATCTTTTAAAAAACACTATGTTCCCTTAGCAGTATTAGAGAAAAAAAACATTATTTGAATTTTTCAGTTACATTATACAAATGCATACAATTGAATAAAGATAACCACAGCAACCACATGTTTTTTCTAATTAATTGTTTAGATTGTTTGACATAATAATTTATAAATGTAAAGTCTATGGACATTTTTTGCTAGTTTTGCTGATTATGTAACAGTTGTGCTCCCGTATTGTTGGCTACAGAGGGATCAGCATTTGACATAATCTCATTAAGCATGCAGTCATCTCATTATAAGCATGAATAGAAATGTTGTATTCTTAAATCAGTACTTATCAGTTAATGCCAGACCTGAAACAAACAGTGCATGCCCAGAAACCTAGCAGTGTGTCTGGAGCAACAGTGGGCTAATTTCTCCACAACAATGTAAAAGACTAATATGTAATTCTAGAGTTTTTAATAGCAAATGTTAATTCAAAACTTTGTAAAAGTATAAAAGTAAGTATTTGCAAAATAAATAAATATATGTAAATATTAAGTATGAATATTAGAAGTAGCAACTAGTTTTTAAGAGGGCAAATGGTATTTTATTTCTACAGATGATATGTGTTCCAAGTTTTTGTACAGTAAATTAAGTTTTCCAGTACAAAATGTATTTTCACTTGTTTCCTGTAATTGTACTGTAATATCATGGACAGTTGTAGACCTAGACATTTTATTACCTAATTACTTTTTCCCAGCACTGTACTCTAACTATTCAAGTCATGAAAAGGTGCAGGTGTCTTTCAAGATCACTCAATTTAAAATATTAACCGATTTTTTCCTCTGTGTTTTCATTTTAGCTAAGAACTGTATCAGAATCTGCATTCAGAACATGTTTAAAATGAGTGAGCAGGTTGCTGGGCCGATTTTAGCTGAGGTGGCCGTGAGTGTCTTCAGCTTTGTGAGAGATTTGTACCACATCAGCCCAGCTCTTTTTGAGGAGTTTGAAAACAACGATGGCTATGTGGTCCTCCAGGCCATCATGACAAGGTTGGTCATTATTCAGTGCTAATTGAACAAGTGTGTAGGAACAGTGTAAGGCTGTGTAAAATATTCAGAATGCTGTTTTTATGCATCCTGACCAGGATCACACTGGTTGTATAGACCACAAAGGCTGCCAATCCATGTATTTAATACCTTTGTTTTACAGTCTTAATTACCCAGTTATAAAATATAGAATATAGAATATGTTCATTTGGTATATGATAAACTGTTTATTATGGGATGTTAATTAGTCACAGGTTACCCAATAATTGATCGTCATTTCTGGTTAATGCTGCTGGTAGAATGTTATTTGATTTTAAGCTATATAGAGAGCAGGAGCAGTGTTGGTGTAGCTCTCACGCTTACCAGGGCTCTTTATAGGGATTATTGACTTGTAAATGATTAACTAACAATCTGGTCAATATAACGTTCTTTATTTGACAGTCACAGAATTCGGTTCAACACCGGAAAGCAGGATTTATGCAGTTTGCAGGGGGTTTTGTGAAAAAAAAAAACCTGTGCATAGAGGGCTAAAAACTAGTATGCACATAGCTGTAAAAAGTTTAGAGTAAGAGTGGACTGGGCTTGGAGAATACAACAGAGAGAAATTAGAGAGAAATTAGGTTACTGTGTGTGTGTGTGTGTGTGTGTGTGTGTGTGTGTGTGTGTGTGTGTGTGTGTGTGTGTGTGTGTTAATTAAGCATTTATATAATTTAAATCATAAACTGAAGCTGTTTAATGTCAGCATGGCATCAGATTTCATGTTAAACTCTGCATATTTGGTTTGGTTTGGTTATTTTGTCAAGACCAAGTAAATATCTAAAACACTGCTTACCATCTTATACTAACTACACTGTTGAGGTCTGGGAGAACTGTAAGAAACTGACTACTTTTATTTAGTGGTAAGCATGTGGTTTAGCCCAGTTAACTTTTCACTTGCATGAAAAGTGTTCACATGGTACTCAGTTTGACATACGGAAAGTCACTCACTGATCCCTATCATCCCTCACCTTTATGAAGAAGCTTTCAATCAGCCAGCAAAGGCTGTGATCTATGGTGTAAGTCAATTCTATGGAATTCATTCTGGTTATCCAGCACAACAGACAACCCAATCATTATTCAGACAGACAGGTAGCAGAGCTGATATTCAAACTCTTGAGTCGGCTGTTGAGTTCTTAAATGGTTCACTGTTGTAGCTCCTAAATGCGTATAAGTATATGTTGGCCGGCCCTACAGGTAGTGTTCTTGTGACTTTAATGCCGCCAATTACTGCTTGTGTAAAGTTTGGTATGTTGTTATCAAGTTTATTATTTTTAGAATTTTTTTACCACTGAGTTTTACACACATATACACACTAGTGAACACACACTAGGGGGCAGTGAGCAGTTAGAGCTTGGGTGCCTTGCTCAAGCGCACTTCATGATCTGTAGCTATTTGCATCGAACCGGCAACCTTCCAATCACAATCTCAGTTCTCTAACTACCAGGCCACGGGTACCTTTGGATACTTGGATGTCCTCCAGCCGCAGATAGAGTTCCTACCAGTCATTGCCCCTGGGTATTAGTGCATGTGTGCGGTTGGCATTCTGTGTTGCATATTATGTTTCTTACCACAAGTTTTTCTTGTGTTGCTGAGTGGTCACTTGACATTATTGGAAATAGAGAAAATTAGAGTTAGATTGTAATGGGCCGAATAATCAGTTGGTGGTATTTAGAAATACTGCTTTCAATTTAAGATATATGCTAAGAATTACAAATAAATAACATTGAGCCTTTTGCTTATTTGTGTAAACCCTGAGACCGTCTGTGGATTAAAGTCTGCTGTGAGTGAGGTCTTTGTAGAACGTGTTGGGACTTTCCTTCCGTTCCACTCTTGCCTTTTCTTGAAAATTTCTCTGAATTTCACAGTGTTCAATAATAAAGGAGGCTGTAATGAGATCAGTGGTAAATTGAACTCAATCTTATTAGCAGTCTTAATGGTGTTCTCTCCAACCGAGTGTGGGAGTGTGGACTGAGTGTGTAATTCACAAGGTCACTACAGGACAAACCCCCTACTTTCACAGACATACTCACTGTTTACACAGCTATGGGCACACTCACTGGGGTGGCTGAATGTTGCCTCAGATCTAAGATAAATGCAACTTAAATATGGTAATTTAAATAAGACACTTATGTTTTAAAGTCAGTTTTAATGAACAACAAAATTGTTAGTACCATGAGCTTTATTATAGAGCTGGTCTTACAGACCTAACATAGTAGAGTTAAATGTAATGTACCTAGAAAGTTCTAAAATTATTAATGCCTGGTTATATGTAGCAAACTTAACTTCTCTTTAGGTGTGAGGAGGAAACATCAGAGCATCACTTCAATCATGTGAAAGACCTCCTGGACCTTATCGCCTCGTTCACCTTGTTTGGCAAATCAGAGTTAAAGGTGGTCGTCTGTGTAAACAACCCCCAGCCACCAGGCTTCAAATTCGACCCACCTCTGACCAAAGGTACAGTGCACCACAGATCCTAACTCATCACTGAATCTCCCTACCATCACCTTACATTAACAGCACGGCAAAGGTAATTATGTCCAACATGATGAAGTGGAGCCCTTCTCACTAACCCACTTAAGACTCCCCACATTCATTCCTCTCATCCATACCAAAGTCCACCATTCATCACCAAGCAGAGCACCTCACTCCAGAGACAAACAAACCTGGCCCTTTTTTAAACTTTATTCTATTTGGCCTGATGTGATTTTAATTAAGGGTGAAATTCAATCATATTATCCTCCACTTGTGTATTTGTTTGCCCTAAACATCAGTCCATTTATGTCTAGGGAGCCAAGCAGTCTTTTCCGACAGGATTACGCATACACTTGATTATAGGCGTCTATGATGTTTATTTTTATTCACGTGTGCCGAATAACATAGTTTCAATCAATCTACAAAAGTGTAACCTAATTTAAATGCAGAGTTTTCTGTGTGTACAGGCTCAAAGGTATTTGTAATGTCATGACATGCTCTCAGTGGATGTAAATCACTTTCTGACTTTGCCGAAACTGCATTAGAAGCCATATTTGTTTAATAAATGACAAACAAAAGTGTAAACATTGTAAGAGTTGTCATTTTACTTCCAGTGTTTGACAATAGGTCAAAAAACCAAGAAATCTCATAAGCTCTCTTTATTATGTATTAAAGCACTGGGTACTGCATTCAGAGTGCATGTAAGCCGAAACTTTCAAACATTTTACTGTATTTAATGTATGTAATACACATAAAAGTGAAAAGTGAAACACTTAGAGTGCAACATGGTTGTTTACTTTTACTCATGTTTTGGATTTAGAAAGTCATGAATAAGTAGTTTTGCAGCGTATGCAGCTTTTATTCATATCCTAATAAAATAAAATGGAATAAAAATATACATATACATGGGACCCCAAAAAAACAGCTGCCTACTGGTTGAGTGAGGACTTATTTAGGAAAAAATATATTTTTTTAAGAATTCAATCGTATCATTTTACTCCCCAGGCTCAGCAGTGAAGAACCTCAGAGCATTTAGGATCCTCCAGTCTTCGTTCTTGCGTTCTGGCAGTGCGCTAACATGCTGTCAGATCCTGAGAACAGTGCAGACGATCTGGTCATGGGACGATGCCAATTTCTTCTTATTGGAGTGGACACTGCAGTCTATGGCTCAGCTGGCTGACTGTGCTTGGCAGAAGCCATCGACAGTACACAGCCTCTTCTTTGAGTTGATAGAGACTGTGGTCTTTCAGCTATCCTACATCCCTCATGAGACATTACAGAAGGTACAGTCAATACTAAAGGAGGGCTCATCGCAGGCCTTTAACATGGCTGCTCTGAAGTGTTTTCATGGACTAGTGATGCGCAGCAGTTTATTGTCTGAAGTTCTGAGTGATGGAGGGCTGATGGAACTGCTGTTGGTGGAGCTTAGGCGCCGAGCTAAGATACTGAGGAAAGCCGGCATAACAGGTAGTTTCAAGTCTGTGTTCTACTCATTTGTGACTATTAAATGTGTTCAAATGATTGCTGATTTATAATTTGGTTTGCATATAGTGAATAAAGGTGAGCTGAGAGTGGAGGACTGCGAGCGGCAGCTCACCACCAACATGCTAAATGTCGTCGCTGGCCTGGCGATGAGATCCATCAGAAATACAGGTACTGAGTGGGTTTATTATTCAGGCTGCATTGATCTACAGTGTAATACATAATCTTTTATGGCTTTTTCTTCCTTCACATGAAATCTTTCCAAAATAACATCACTTATAAAACTTGCAGTTAATTTTTTTATGGCTAATTGAACAATTTCCGGTCATGGGAATTATATGCATGTACCCATTTCTATTCCCACTCTCCAT
>JAYDZG010000039.1:24773940-24789215 GCA_034509265.1 Microcambeva bendego
TTTGCAACCATGGCAAACACTAAAATTTGTTGGGAGTTTCAGAACGTACACTGCAGCAGCAAACCTGCATGGAAGAAAGCCCAACAATTTGTCTTTAGGCTTTAGAAACCTCAAAGTCCCAGTGGTTTTGTGAAAGTCTTACAGAATGACCTGATTAAGGCTGGGACAAATGTGTCAGTTACAGCCATATAAGCTGATTAGTGGGGTTGAGGTCAGGGCTCTGTACAGACCACTGTAAATTCTTTGAACCACAGTTTTCTTCATTTCTTTATAAACTTGGTTTGTGCACAAATGAATGGTAATGATGAGACAGGAAAGAGCCTTCCCTGAATTGTTGCAGCAAAGTTCTGTGTCTATTAAAAATATAATAGGTCTTCCTTTAGTCACTTTAGTCCATTAGGTGCACAGCCACGTGCATACTTTATCTAATTTTATCTATCTCCTCTACCTGCAGTCTATTCTAAAAGTTCTTGACAGCATCCCGAAGAGCTGGAATGCTTTCCGCACAGCTAGTGGATTCACTGGTCTCCTGTCCATGCTGGTGGACATGGAAGGTTCTCTGCTGGACAAACCACTGGGAGTGTGGGGCTCTCTCAGTCACCACAGCTTGATGGAGCTTCTGTTACTCGCACTGAACACCATGGCCTTGGCTGTGCACCTGCATCCAGTAAATGCTCACTTCTTCTACACCACTGGCCACTATGAGAGGCTGGCTGAAGCTCTGCAGCACCTCGGATCTTTTCCTGGAGGAGCTGTTGTGGATTTGGACACTAATGTAAGCTATAGGAGCTTCCAGAACTTTGTAGAGCTGGCTGAGAAGTCAGGCTCCTTACTTCCTGCCCCACTGCAGGACTGTGTAAAATTGCTAAACTTCCTGGAACGGTTTGGTACTGGGATTAACCTCTGTGCTCATCTGAAAGACCCCATGGTACCTGAGGAGAATCAAAGCACTGGAAAGGAGGATTCTCAAGGATGCATTAGAAAAGCATCTCTCAGTGTCTCGTCTGTGACTACAGAGTCTGGAAGGTAAGGGATTATTGAGTCTGTGCATTATTGGATGAACAGTTATTAAACAAATGGAATCATGGGTTGCTGATTTGGATTCCAGACGGAGTACCATAATGTAATCTAGTACTAGATTGCAAATTGTCAATAGCAGTCAATGAGTCCTTTGTATTTTATAATGCAGGACTCGAATTGAGTTTCTTTAGCATACCTTATTTGCTTACTTCTCCTCCAAATAGCAGGAACAGTCTCTTTATTTTGGCTTAACATGTCAAATTGTCTTGACGTTATTTTATATTTTTGTGTGGTTTTTATTTAGTTGTAGCCACCAGTTTTTTAAGTATACAAGTACAAGTATGTGGACACTACAAGCTTGTCATTATTCTTTGTTACAAGTATGTGAATACTTAAATCTTGTCATTTTGTCATAGCATTATCTTTCAGTTAAATAAATCTGTATCTCATCCAGCAAGAAATAAACCTCTCTGGATGATTGATTGAGATCATTTGAAATGACAATTGATTACGTATACCTAAATTGAATAATTTATTATTAAATTATTCCTTAGTATTATGTTTTATTTATTTATTTTTGTTGATGCTTTTGTTAAAAATACAAATTTAATCCATGGCCTAGTGGTGAAGGCCCTGGACTAGTAACCAGACGGTTGCTGGTTCAATCTCCACCACTGCCAGGCTACTACTGTTGGGCTCTTTAGTGAGGCCCTTAACACTCAATTACTCAGATGGTATACTCTACGTAATGTAAGTCTTTTTGTATTGAAAAAAGAATTAAAAAACTTATTTGTGACTATAATTGACATCCCAGTTCAACCAAGGTTGTTTAATGAAATTAGGAACTGGAACAGGAAAAATGCCTTCAACAAACTGTTGCCTCATTCATGTAACTGCAGTATGTTTTTGCCTACTGGACCTACATCAATAATATATTTTAATAGCATACATTTTGTGCCAGGAATGATAAGAAATGTATTTCTGATCAGGTTTTCCTGTGAACATGCCATAATGCACCCTGGAGCAATAAAAGTCATCATGTCTCTACTACCTCACATCTACTGCCCAAGTAATCCCCAGGTTAGGACATCATAATTATTATTATGTTCATCATTGTTACATTTTACATTACAATTATCTTACATTGTTACATTTTTAACAACTGTCATGGTCACGATCAGCACGATCAGCAATGTATTACATATAAGGCTGATGATTGTTATGCTCTTTGGTCATACATAAAGAATTTAATAAGGGCTACATCTTTGTGGCCAGGTCACTCAGTCAAAGTTCCTTGGAAACTGCAAGACGTGTTTTCTGGCAGCCATGGCAAGTTGTTATTGGCAGTCATCCATGTAGGGACAAACCACTGAGAGGATGTTGGGCAGCTTAGAATTATTGATGCCAAAGGACAACAATAGTGGTACGGACCAACCGAAAGATTTAAGATTACTTAAAGATTATTTCAATGCTGGTGATGGGGAGAAAACGTTCCCGATACATTGCACAATGCACAAAACATGACCATGCTAAATTTTGTCCACTATCTACAATGTTCAACTGAGCATAGGATGTAGCCACTGAAGCAGATTCACGGTTTTCAGTTTTATTATTTGGATGACCAAGGATGAGAGGGATCTGTCAGGCTAAAAGGAATTTTTATTTGACTAAGGATCATGTTAAAGAAAGATTGAGAGAAATCTTCTACTATGTCAATCCTTAACAAAATCAGCCATAAAAAGAAAACCTCTGTGGCCAGGGATTTGTGTGTCATGTACCAGAAAACCTGGTATTGGGATGTACAGTAGGATAAACCACCTCACATATAAATGAGTCATGGTACCAGATACCACAGACTCCTGTTTGAGGTTTTGTGGATTTAATTCCTTTAAATGTTCTGACAGTTGTAGGTTGATGGTTCTGATGGGCTCATGTGTCTAGTAAAAGTAGGATAAAATGTCTCACCGGTGTGTTTCTGGTTTCTGCTCTGTAGCTGTCTGTTGAGCTTCAGTTAGCTGTGGCTCATCATGTGCAGTCTTTGGTGAAGTCCGAGAAGAACAGGCAGATCATGTGCGAGTCCGGCCTGTTGGAAACTCTGTTGACTCACTGCAGGGGAATCCTCCACAACACCACACACTCACTTCACCTGCCTGTAGTCCGGATACTGGAAAAACTTGCTTCCCAGTCTATAGATCACAAGTCACTCAGGTTGGTCATGTTATGCAGAGAATTTAACATATTTAATGATATTTCATTAGTGTTGGATTATGTCAGCATGGAAATCATGGTTCATATGTCAGAGTAATATTATGTGGTAGTAATTACAGCTGTACTGACAATCTCTGATAGAGCAATATCTGTCAAACAAGTGACCTAGGAAGAAAGTTCAGTTAGCCTAGAGGGAACTAAATAGTTGTGGTTAACAAATATGAACATGCACAATTTGAATAATTTCTGTTTTATAACACAAATATGCATTCGGTATGTCTGCATTTTCTTTCAGACGGTTCCTGTGCTTTGAAGAACCTCTTACACACAGTACTGAACTTTGTTTTTCCTCCTCAAAGCCTGACCCTCCAAATCAAAGTCCTTACTTTAATGGTACTTGATATTATAGTAATTCCTTTTATCCTTAGTCACTACCCTTTCTTCTAATATGCACTTCATGATGGCTTTGATATGCTTATTTTTGGTCATTTAAGGGCAATGCACTGACCACTGCACCCGAAATGATGGCGAGACAGACAAGAAAAGTTCCAAGAAGACACTAAAGAGAAGTTTTAGCCTACTGAGCACGTCATCAGAGAGTAGGATACCTGTTCCTCTTCACCAGATCATCACTCTTGTTTCAATGACTACACCTCGCAGCTTCCGGCCACACAACGTCTCGGTCTCTACATCTTTTGTGGAGTTTGACATGACTGACAGTGGATTTGGGTGGGTTCTGTCAGCCCAACACGGCAATCTTTTTTCCCCATTTAATAGTAATTATTTAAACCAGCCTTTAAATTTTAAAAATAATTTGTTTACATCTGTTAGCAGGTAAATATAAATTTTCATTTACTTTCAGGTGTCTGTTCCTACCATCTCTTGCCACTGTAAAAGGTGTAAATGCTGACTCCATTTCCACAGGAGGCATTGGTGGGGGTAAGAATTTTTATTTTGTTTCTTGTGTATACCCTACTTGCTGTTGTCGGGCTAAAAAAAAGCTGAAATAGCTTCATGGATAATCTTTCTCTGATGTTATTTATCATTTTACAGTAATTTATTTATCAACCCTCCCATTTAGTCGTATACATTGTTTTATGATCTTTTTGTCTTTTATTTATTACTGTTTATTGTTTATTTATTCATCAGCCATTATTTAATTTATGAATAATTTATATTCTTAATTCATTTATGAGTTTAGTTTGAGTGGGACCGTGGCTCACTTTCACCTCACTTACTACGGGTGCGCCGTTTTCATCCCACAGTCCAAAAACTTGCAAGTGAGGTGAATTAGATTTTAAAAAATTCTCATGAGTGTGTTTGATATAAACTTATTATAATAAAACTTGTGTAATAAATGACTGTTTCCTGTTGTGAATGTAACCCAAGGGTTAAACATGATGTTAAAATCCCATTAAAACAAAACAAAATATGAGTTTTTTGTTTTGTGTATAACAATGACAGCTGCAGAAAGACAAAGTGGGAAAAGTCTTCCCATTGATTTTACAGTGTAAAGTACATATTTGCTCCAAACGCCCTACAGCAGTCAGTTTAAAATTAATAACGAATGCTTACACTTGTCATGACAGTTTGATTATTTGCTTTCAAAGAGTGAACTTATTTTACAAACCCATTTCTTTATTAGGTTAAGAACAGGCAGGTCATCTGTATGATATTTTCGGACCTGAGCAGACAGTCCAGTGTTTGGTCAGCTTCACTTCATGATTGCTTGTGTCTACTTTCCAGACTGTCGTGGATTTCCTCCCTCGGCTGGTCTGTCTTTCTCCTGCTGGTTTTTAATCAGCAGGTTCAGCTCAGCTTGTGATTCCCATCCAGTACGTTTGCTGACGGTGGTCCGCCACATGTCCCGGGCTGAGCAGCACTATAGTTGCCTGTCCATGAGTATTTCCTCATCGGATGGCTGCTTGGTGATCTCCACTGAGGAGGAGGCCTACGAGTTCATAGGTGACAAATTATTTTTCTATCCATGGTGCATGACCGCTTTTCTGTTACAGATACATTGTAATGGGTATTGTGTTCGGCTCACAGATATGATGGAGCCGATGTCACGGACTCCAACATCTCTGCCATCTTCAGTTCGTTTCAATTGCTCCAAGCAGCTGATGCCAGGTATGTGGCATCATCTTGTCGTTACCATGGCCAAAGACATCAAGAAGAGTTGCAAAGTGACAGCTTATCTGAATCGAGAGGTCATTGGATCAGTAAAGGTTTGTATACGATGCATTTGCTTCATGGCTTCCCTTATGATGCATTTGATGTATTACATTTGCACCTATAAAAAGGTGCACAGTAATATTCTGAAACATTTACTTAATATTAGAACTTATTAGAATTAAGTGTGTCTGCCTTTTTTTTCTAAATGTTATTTCAGCATGATTTTTCAATTCTGTATTCCAAAGAACACTGTTAATGTTACTAAAAGTTGTTTCTGGCAGTGCGACTGCCCTCTTGAATGCTTGATTGGTCTTTGGTCAGGTGACATAAGGTTGACTGTTGAGGAAAGTTCATGACAAAGGACTTTTGAATCTCACTGTGTATAACATTTCTGCACATCCTAGCTTGTGTTCCTTTCTATAACAGATGCGGTACATTCAGCCGTTTCCTGGTCCGTGCAATACGATGGATGCATCAGCAGTTATTGACATCTGTGGCATTATTGGAACTCCCCCTATATGGAAACAGCATGCCGCATTAATCTGGAGGGTTGGTCCGGCATACCTATTTGAGGAAGTCCTGAGTTCTGACTGTGTAGAGATCATGTATGCACAGGGCACCAAGTACCTGGGCAGTTACCTCGCTCTAAATGCTCAAGGTGTGTAAGAGATATTTTCCATTTTAAAGTGCTAGTAAATCATTTATAAACCATTTAATATATATTTTGGCCTTGATTTGTTTGTCTTTTTAGGCACTGACAAATCAGAGTGTTTTCCAGTGAAGTTAGTTTGTCCAGAGAGGATCTCCTTTGGCATGAATCCAGCAGTGTCCACTGTTACTACCGTATCAGATATAAGAGACGAGTACAATGAGGTGGACAGCCGTCTTATTGCTAAAGAGGTGCCAATATTTGAAAAGTTATTATTTTAAAATTATTATTTTTAATTTTTCATTAACGAATGTTGGGACTTAGTGGGTCAGTGTGTGAAATAACTTATAAGAGACAGGCTTACATGTGCAAAAATCAGTTTCAGTATTTGTTTCATAGCTTTTAATATGTTTATTGGTGGATTTAAGGTTTTTTTAGTGGATTAGTGGATTAAGTCATACCGGGTTCCAAATTAGAAAAAAGTTGGGACACTAAGGAAAAACAGAAGTTTGCTTCTTTGACATACACTTGGTCCTTTATTTCAGTGCAGACATTATGAACCTGAAATATTTCATGTTTTAAAATTTATTTTGATATAAATCCATTCTAACATTTCAGTCCTGCAACACATTCCATTCTTTTTTCCATATTGTCCTAATTTTTTATGCTTTGATTTGACGGACGACGCTCCACGGTGGTGACACCTGACGGGAGCAGCCAAGAGGAATCAAAATAACAGAAATCTAAAACCAGCCAATGTTCTGTCATGCCATGCTTCTTCATCTTTTAGAAATAAAAATAGAAAAAATATTGTTGAATTAGTTAAATGATCAACTGTATGCATGTATAAACTACAGTAACAGCTAAACAACTCGTTCACAACTCCCACCAAACGAGTCAGTGATTCATTTCCTGAATTACTGAATCGTTTGAGGACAGTGGTCTGACAGGGCACAAATCATTCATATGAGCAACTTTCTCAGAAATCTGTCATTTCTTTTTTTTCTTTTTGCAAAACCTGCCAGGTGAATAATAGTGCAAGACAGATATAATAAAATAAATATGCTAGGTTTCCATCTGATTCATACAACTTCATTACTAATACTTTATTTATTCATAGATGGGCATAACATCAAGGGACAATTCCACCCCTGTATTTTTGGCTCGGAATATTTGCCAGCACCTTAGTGGAACTGCTAGATCAATAGGGGCTGCCCTGATTGGTCACTTTGGTAAGAATGAATAGTTTTTTAATGTAATTTAAAATTGAAAACATGTATTTTCCAAGAGTGAGTTGTGTGGTCATTCTGCTTGTAGGAGTAAGAACGTTCATGCCCAGCAGTGCTGCCAGTAGTTTTCAGTACATTGGTGGACCTGCTGTGATTCTTAGCCTGATTGCAATGGCTTCAGACGACAGTTCCTTGTATGCATCTGTCAAAGTTCTACTATCTGTATTAGAGACAAATCCAGTCATAAAAAAAGAGATGAAACGCATTGACGGCTATAAGGTAACAGTATTACATTAAGGTAGAATGAGTTGCACTTACACCCCGACAATATTAAAATGTCATATTTGTCTTCCTGCAGCTCTTTGCATTTCTTCTGAAGATGAAGGCTCACCTAATTAGCAGCAGAACTTTCCAGATGATTTTGGCCATTGTAGGCACAGTGGAGCTGGGAACTGGCTGTATTTATGTTCATGACCTCACTGCCCTTGAAGCAATCCTCTGTAACTTTGAGGTGTTTTTCCTTTTCTATTTTAAAAAAAAAAAATTGTTTTGTAACACTTCCATACATATTTTGTTGCAGGCATTTCCATACAGAAATGACCATTAATGTTAAATGTTAATTATATATTAGACCATTAAAGTTTTTTCTTACTTTTGAACCTAATTCAGCTTCCACATTAGGATACATTGTATCCTTCTCAATTACGGCTGTAGTCATTTTGCCTTTAATAATGTATGGCTGTCACCCAAATCATGGCCTAGCATAACAACAAGTGTATAGCAATGAGCTCTGAACTGCTCCTGGAATTGAACATGCATTTTAGATAGATACTTTATTAATCCTGAAGGAAATTAAGGAATATTAACTGTATTTTAGTAAATTAAAAATTGAAATGGGATCTACCAGTAATTATGTATATTCGTGCATTGATTTGCCAATAATTTGTTTTAGACCTTTTTATTATTCATTCCTTTATTTTAGGTCTGGCAAAAGGCACCAGAAGGTCTTGACATTGCTGTTTTGAATTATTTTGCAGATATCCTAAAATCATCAAGGTATGCTTCCTCAATATATCAATATGCAGGAAACACAGTCTGACACTTTACAGGGCCTGCTTGCTTTATTTTTTAACAGTTATGATTAAACAATCATATTACTTACCCTTGTTTTATTTATTTATTTATTTTTAGTGGCGATGTCCGCAATACTCAGACCCTCCACAATCTTAATCTGATGTCGAAGCTTCTTTTCCTGCTTCAGGATCCCACTGTGACACACAGAAAAGTTAGGGTCATCTGTAGTGTTATCAGATGTCTGCTGCATGGACACTTCAGCATCAAAGACATTCACAGGTGTGGAAAATCAATTCTGCACTTCTGTATTTGTGAATGAATTGGGCATTATATTACTAGCATTTATGAGAATGTGTGGACCATTTTACACACTAATGTATTAATATTCATGTTAAAAAAATTGAATCATAAAGTTAATTAACACATTAAGAAGTTTAAATAGTATTTACCATCCTAGCTTGGCTATTTTGTTGTAGTAGACCTCTATTTGCAAATTTATGTAATTACAAGCGGGTGGCACGGGAGCTTAGTGGGTAGCACCTTCGCCTCACTGCAAGAATCTAGTGATCTAGATACTTTCTGTGCCGAGTTTGCATGTTCTCCACGTGTCTGCGTGGATGCTACCAGGTTGATTTGAGGAACTGAATTGTCCTGTAGGTACCTGTGGTGGACTGGCGCCCCATTCAGGGTGTTACCCGTTAAAGAGCATGGCATAGGCTTCAACACCCTTCCCCGACCCTAATTAGGATAAGGGGTTAAAGAAAATGAATTGATGATATAAATACAAGCTGGGTCTTGCAGTGTTTCATATTAGTTAGTGGACCATTCTCATCCTAGTAGAGATTATATCATTTTAGTGACACAAAACCATACCCACAGCTCCAAACCCTATTATGTTGATATCATGGTTTAGGTTCAAGTTAATAGTTAACAAATTGGTAAATACACAAATTAATGGATTTTCTAGACTTTTTTTAAATTTGACTTACATTTTGTCCTTCAGGCTTGGAATCTTTCTAGTTCATACACTGTTGCCCCCAACTGTCAATGAGAACTTTGCTTTTCCTTGTGCACCCCCTGAGGATCCTTCTCAAAGTAAGTATGAAATTCTAAGGTGTGTCTTAAATCCAAACATTGTTGAATTCAGTCTTTTGGTGTTGTGTTTTAAACATTTGATTAAAAGCAAACTGAAGATTTTACTGAACTTTTCCTTAGCCTTGAGACAAACACCTGAAAGAACCATCTGGATCAGGAACCAGCTGCTGGAGGTGCTCGCTTCACTAATTATGTCTGACACACCACTAGAGAAGAAGTGAGTCTCTGACACAGTGACTTGGCACACACACTAGGCTTGGCATAGCTGAATTTATTGAAGCTGTATAACAGAATGCAATTCGGTGTCTCTTTCAGTAACCAGGAGGAGATGTTCTGCACACTGGGAGCAGACTGGTTTCTGCTTTTCCTGCAAGGACACATCCATTCCAGCACAGTGTTGTTAATTCTTAGACTGTTTATTCACTTTCTGTCCAATCAGACCATACTGGCCACATTCAAACAAGGCGTAACATCAGGAACACTAGTGGAAAACACAAAGATGCTGCTTGGAATCATAGGTATGATCACACGTTTTTGTTGTTATATAAGTGTTATATAAACAAGACCAAGATGGAGTCAATGTGTGTTACAGTCATGGTGAAATCTAAGGACCACAAAAGATGAGGATAATATCAGTTTATTGCATTAAATAACCATAATTAATACATAAAACGTTCTGAACATCTGAAAACAAATCTCTTTTTTCAACCATATATTAAGGTTCATTCATGTACATGAGTGTGGAGGCAAATCAAGGATTGTTATTAAGATCATAATAAATTAATCATGAATTACCCAATATGAACCAACTTTAGGTTAACTCTAGGTTTGACTTGGGTGTAACTTTTTGGAAGCTATAAATCTAGCTCTGCATAACTTTTCTAAATTTTTATTTGCTTTGGTTGGGTGGGGTCTGAATATTTCTGAATATTGAATATATATTTTCTTCAGATAACTTGCAGGTACAATCCTGGTCATATGGGTGTTTGAACAGGGTATGTCCAGGCTTCATTGTGCTTTCCAGATTGCTGCTCAGTCATATCAACCTTTCACAAATATACTGTGCTTTCGCGGCACTTCTGTTAGGCAAAGCAGATTTCCACACACCTGATGGACAAGTGAGTTTTTAACTGATGCTAATACCTTATTAAAAATACTTAAATTACATTTAAAAAATGCCATCTACTGTTTTAAATATTTTTAAAGCCATTTTATAATTTATTATGTTAGTGAGTATGTTTTTATTTCATATGCAGGTTGATCTTGACGGTATGCTTCAGAATATGATCGACAGCTCAGACAATGAACAGAGAGTTCAGCTCTGCACAGAGGCAGCCTGTGTCCTAATAGATTTGGTCAGGATGATCATCTGTAAGGTGAGAAAGGCAAATACAACCAACATACAAAGAATGTTTAAATAAAATAAGTGTTTTGTCATAGCAAAGAATCAATCTTGTACAATACCTTCTATTTAACCAGCCTTCGATTTAAAGGGGGTTGAAAAGTTTATGGTTTCAGGTTATATAAGTTCAGGTTATATTATTTGCAATAATTATTGTTTTATGATAAGAAAGTAATACACAGTAAGTACATTGTTAACTGGCTTTTCTGTAGTTAATAAATAAACTTTATCTAGTTGAATGCATGCAGCATCTTGTGTTCTTATGCAGAACAAAAAAAATCATGCTTTAAAATCCCTGAACTTATCAGCTTCTTCATATATTTGTGATCTCAAGTTATATATAATCCATCCCAATCATCACAGGACTGACCTTTATTAAGATTAAAACCTTACTTTCGTGACTTGACTTGTTAGAACTTGTTATTAAATCAGTCTAATGATTTAAAGATAAGTTACCTGTGCATTTTAAGTTTAAAACATACTTATGTAAAGTCCTGTTTGAAAACCATTTTATGGGGCTACATAAACAAGAATATTATCTTTTTTTTTTTAATACATTGCTACATAAACAATATCATTGTCTCTTTTTTCCGGATGCTCCCATTAGGGGGTCGCCACAGCGGGTTGTGATCCACATTGATTTGGCATTGTTTTTATGCCAGATGCTTTTGCTGACACAACCATACCTATTTATCCAGGTTTTGGGACAGACACTTCAATGCACTGGTTTATGCATCCTAGTGGCTAGGTACCTATATGACAATTCAGTGTCTCTTATTAACCTAACTGCATGTTTTTGGACTGCTGGAGGAAACAAACTAACAACATGTTTGTAATTATGATTGTTGTCATAAGTGTATTTTAGCCTTACTGAGTGAATGGAGACCAAATGTATAAAGTTTACTCACAACTTAAAAGAAGAAATCATCCCTTTGTTTACTGGCAGTGGTTTAACTGTCACTTATCTTAATTTAGAATTGTCATGGCAATATACAGTTTTTCACAATGCAGTACTTTTATAAACAAGCTTTGACATTAGTTCCAATGACATACTTTCACTTCTCCAAAAAAAAAGCCCTTAACAGGAAGTGAAGACAGCTGGGAGGTCCAGTACCCAGGAAGTGTCATGCAGTTCCTCTGCTTGGTCCACAGCTTGGTCCCTCGAGATCCTCTCTGGGCTTCTGCTGACTTCCTCAGCTCTTTGGCCAATGCAGTTTTCCCAAATGAAATGAATGAGGTGAGACACAACCTTTAATATCTGTAGCAATTCTTAATTTTATATTCAATATCTTTTTATACAACTTTTAAGTTTCATTACAGATCTACAAAGTTCTAAATCTAGAAAGCCTAAATTAATATGGAATTTTAAGCAGAATAACTAAATCCAATTTCATTATGTTCTATTATGTTTTAATTTATTATAAAAATTTATTGACGCCATATGACCAATAGTGGCACTGTGGGATCTAACCATGTAGTGGGCTATTGTAATTTACCACCCAAGCACTCTAGGTATTTTATACAAGCCCCATTTCCTTCAAAATCATCTTGACACAACTGCAGTTTTGTGCAAACTGTGCATAAAAATATTAACAAGTTGCTTTTTTGTTTTTTATTTAGACACAAAATCTATGCTTTTTTATACAATACTTCACTGAAAATATGTTTAATTGTGATAATGAGAATCAGACAATGTTGTTTACGGACTGATGAGCAGCTGAAATCAAGTAAGCATGGGAAAAAATCCCCTTAACCATAAGAAATAGGGTCCTCAGGTCACAGATGAATCACAACTGTGTGTTGCAAATGCAAGGCATCAAATAAAAAAATTGTATGTCTTTACAAAATACAAAAATCAGTGACTACACACTACATGTAAAAAATAAAATAAAAAATAAAAAAAGTGAAGAAACAAATTACAGAACATGTTTTTATTGAATTTTTAAAAATGTCCTTATTTTACTGTTGTATACACACATACACACAAAGACCATATTTAAACAATGGTTATGTTGTCTTCTTTGTCCCCATTTACACAATTACCCTTTACTCTTACTAGTACTCTAGTTTGATTATACTCACAAGTTACTGCTATGTATTTGAACATTTTTTAAAAATCAGATTGTCATAGTGATTTTTAAAAGATTGTACTGTTTGGTCTATGCAGAGTTCAGCAGGTCCTCAGGTTAACAGTGCTGCTTCTGAGGAGTCGCAGACCCCCCGTCTTACTCACCCCGCGAGGAAGCAAGTGTGTGACTTTATTCGCATATTACTGATGGACAGCCTTATAAATATTCCTGCCAAAGAACAGCACCACCCATTTATACAGCTTCTGGAGGTAAGAAGAAACAATATAAACTATGTAAAGTATGAAAAGAAATGCAAAATCTATTTTGTTTGTTTGATTAATAGTGATCATTTGTTATTAATCATATTTTAAAATGTGTAGAATTTTTTGTCATTTTGGTTGTTTTAGGCTTAGTGTATAAAATCCTTTCTCCATAAGGTGCCACTCTTTGCCTAGTTTTGAAAGAAGCTTACTCTGCTTTTCTCTGTGTCTCACACTGTCAGCAAACAAGAAATATAATTACAAGCAATGTAAACAGTTTGTAAATGTCTGCATAATAGTTGGTGTGTATTCTCGTAATGTACTGGTTTGTTTTTCAGCTTTCTACTGACAGTGTGAGTCCGGAGCAGAAGCAGAGTTTTCAGAGTGAGCTACTGGAGTTTCTGATGGACATTATTCACATGACTGGGTTAGAGGAGGGTCAGTCTACACACGTGGGCAGAGCTGGTAAAGTCTTGTTTATTTAATCGATTTTAATGATAAAAATATACTAAATAAATGTACATTTTGAATATTTTAAGAATAGGCTTCAGCATTTTGATTTTCTTTCAGATTCGTCTAATTCCAAGCTAGAAGGGAAGGTCAACATCCTGATTGAGAATGTGGCTTTCTTCAGCAAGATGCTGGTGGAGAAGCTCTATACTGGCATGTTCCTGGTGGATCCCGAAAACCTGCTGGGCTTTATGGCTGAGCAGATTGCAGTGGTACGTGTGTTTTCTGAGACCAACATGGTTTCTGCCTTGTGCAAAGATACAGTCAGCTACTGCACACGTATCAATATACTGTCTGTTTGTCGAGTTTGTCTATCAAGCCAGAAAGGAGAAATGATTAAATGTTGTAGGTTTATAAGAAGTGTTACTCAATGCCATGGTAAACACTTTCTTCCCAAAAAAAGCCAATCAGTAAAAACACTGGGAGTCTTTCCCTTTCACTTTTGTCTGATAAATAAAGTTTCAGAAGAATTTAAAAAATAATTTAAAAATTTACTTCTAGATTACCTGCAGTTTAAATAAAAACCTAACCTTTTTGGATACTGGGTTTATTGTCGTCCCAGTAGAGTTTACCAGACATAAGAGAGCAGAGATCATCTAAATTTATAACAAGAACAGTGCATTGCAGAAATACACCTCAGACAGGATGCAAATATATTGAGCCTCATCCCCCATCAAAAACATAACCAAACATGTCTGTATGTCGATGTCTTAGCTGATACCACCACTTGAGCTTCAGACCCTGGATCCTAAGGATTTTACTGTTGTGCCACCCAGAAGCCATAAATATATATATCCAAATATATTTGATATATATTTGAAAATTATGTATATTTTGGGTGTAATGTAGTATGGTAGTACTCATTCAGATTTTTGAAACATTGTGTATGTTCCACTCCTCAATGCTTAAACTAATTAACCCATGAATTAAATAACTAAACTCTAAATAAGTAAACATGCATATTTTTGTATATTTTCATTTGCACGATGATATATATGATATATATCATCGTATACGACCTACAACACATCCACTATCCATATGCACGTCTGTTACACTATTTGACTTACACTGTTGTGTGTTTGGCAGACGATGGAGAGGGGACAATTTCAACGAGAAACTACACTCGGTGTTCTGTACAATAGCATGAACAGGGCCATACTGTATTTCCTATCTCGGCCCAGACAGACCCCGGTAGAACAACAGCTCATCCTTAGAGCTCTTCAGGTTCTACATCAGTACTGGGATGTGATCATGGCAACCTACAATTCCAGTGTCCATTTCATCAGCTGTTTGTTGCACTGTCTGCTTCTCATTCGCTCAGGAAGGTAAAGAATATCACATTCATTTTACAGCTTAATGTTTTTAGGAAATATTAAGGCATACAGGTAACAAAGTAACAAACACTATTGTGGACAGAAAAACACATAAAAAATATGTTTAAAAATGTAAGTGAAAAGAAAGATTGGTTAAAAGTTGTTAAACTCACTCATTTACTTTCTTAATTGCCCATACCACCACACCTGGGGATTGAACCCAGCCACCATGCTGCTCACAGATGATACAGTATAATTATTTTGTTAG
>JAYDZG010000039.1:24811544-24823857 GCA_034509265.1 Microcambeva bendego
AAAGAAATATGGTATTAAGAAATTCTAAAATGATCTTGTTCCTTTACTACTATTTAAACAATTCCGTACTAATCTGATAATAAAAAATAATAATATTAAAATTATTTTGTGATTCTAAATATTGTGTTTAAATGTGTAAGTTGTTGATTGTAAAATTTACAATTTCATTGAGCTGGGACGTTTCTTAAACTCAAATATTCACTTTCTGTGTTTGAAATCCCATAGATGGCACTATTTGCTGCTTTCTGGTTAATTTCTGTGAAATCGTCACAAAGCCAGAGCCCGAGTAGATGTTTCTGTGAGGCTGAACATAGTTTATAGAACACAGAACCGTCAGTTTTAACCTTTAAAGAGTCCCCAAGTTAAGCAGAATTCCGACTGACTACAGGCAGAATAATTTAGATTTGTTAATAAATTCAAATGCACTCTAAGGTACATGGACACTTATTTAATCTAGATCTACTGCTTTTTCTAGCAGGTGGAATTTATATTTTTAAAAAGTCTTCTACTCTTCTAGTAAGCATTTGTACAAGACCTCATGCCCATACAGTTGACAGAGGTCAGACATTGATGATGGAAGAGAAGACCTGGCTAGGAATCCAAGTTTAATTCATCCCCAAAGTGTTTGCTTGCGTTGAGACCAGGAGCTGAAGCTTCTTAGATACAGCTAGTCAAATAATGTGCTCATGTGTCCACAAACTTAATACCACTGTACCTTACAATTGTAAGTGAGACTGGACCCCTGCTATGCATCTTGTCCACAATGTACATTGTGTTTCACTTCTGTGAATGCTCAAAGAAAATAAACATTTGAGTAAGCCATCACTGTACAGTCTTAGTTATATTATATATTTTTTAATTATTATGTATTATTATTCTCCTCACAGTGAGAAGGTCCTGGGTTAGATCCCCGGGTGGGGTGATCTGTGAGGAGTTTTGTATGTTTTCCCCGTGCCTGCGTAGATTTCCTCCATGTATTCCAGTTTCCTCCCACAGTCCAAAAACATGCCACCAGGCTAATCTGAGACACTGAATTGCCCTGTAGATACCTAACCACTAGGATGCACAGACCACTGTATCGTGGTGCCAGTCCCCAACCCAGATAAATAGGAATTTTGCGACTGGAAGGGCATCCGGAGTAAAAACTATGCCAGATCAATGAAGTGTGAAGACACCTTAGAGCCAACCCCACAATCTAACAAGACAAAGAAAATAGCTAAATAGTAAGACCTGCTAATGGTTGTGTATATAGTTTCTGTATAATATCGATATTTGGTATGTATGTGTTAAGACATGTTATAGATGCTCAATTTTTCTTCTGGTACAGGAAAACAGTAGCAATTGAGAAGATAGCTCTAGCTAAGTGGCAGGTAAAGTGTTACCTGAATCAAGCCCAGAATTTGCAAAATACTGTGTGTGTGCACATTTTTATTCTATTTTCTTTAACAGAAAGGAGAATTGAATAACTTTGAATACCTCATGCATTTAAACACACTTGCTGGACGTACTTATAATGATTTAATGCAATATCCAGTGTTCCCATGGACCCTGGCTGATTATGAATCAGAGGTAAGAGGGTTTTTTTCCTAAACATTTCATCCTTTCTTCCTTACCTACTTCCTTGATTCATTCCCTTCTTTCCTTTTCCACTTCTTCCATTTATTTCTCTTAATTTCCCTTCTGTTTTCCTTCATCCCTTCCAGTTTTCATTCTGTCCTTCCTGTCGCTCTGCCCTGATTATCATTTTAAATTCTACAGGACTATGTGTGAATATCTGTTTATCTCATTTCTGCATTTTTAGACACTGGATTTGTCATCTCCTACAACATTCAGGGATTTGTCCCAGCCGATGGGTGCTCAGACTGAGAAAAGGAAAGAAAAATTTATTCAGCGCTTCAGTGAAGTTGAGAGTAGTGATGGTAATATTTTGCTTTGTTTGTAATGTTTCCCAGCCAAGTGCTGTGATGACATTATGTGTATTTTGAAGGTGTGGTAAAATTATAATAATTACTTTTATTACAAGCTGCTTGTTATAACTGCAATTATGATTTATTCTGATGTCACTGTCTGTGATCATTTCTGCTGTTGCAGGTGAACTGTCTGCACAGTGTCATTACTGCACTCACTACTCTTCAGGCATCATAGTGGCATCCTACCTGGTGAGAATGGAACCCTTCTCTCAGACCTTCATTTCACTACAGGTATCATTTAGTTTACTTGTTCTTGACCTTTTAGAAGAGTTGACCTCTGTATATTGCATTTATTAACCAATAAAGTTTTATCTTACATAGTCTAATTCTTAAATAAAACAACATTCCAGAGTTTGAAAATGCAGTTTGCCAAATAAGCTCTTAAATAAATAGTTCTATTATTTTTCGCCTTGTTGGGATTTGCGAGAACTCTATTGTTTTCCAAAACTGAATTAAATTGAGGATTTCAATATATATGCAAATAAATTTGCTTGCATCAGTGGTATACAGAAACCACATTTTCCTCTTTTAAAATGCCTTATTTATAGGACACGAATCAATTGATTAAAATAAAATGTCATGCATATTTAATATTCCCTATAATACAATACAAATATTAGTGTGACGCTCCACAATGATATTTTCCACATATGAGCAGCTTTCTTCTGTACAGTAATATTCATAACAAGATTTGGGGAACTAACTGCATTTGCCATGTACAGTATTTATTGCTTTCATTCAATGAGGATAATCTTTTTACCACAAATTACATATGTTTTCTTTTCCTGAGATTTCCATCAGGACTGAAACCTACAGAAATGCCTCAGTCAATTCCGCTGGATTTGTAATGTTTGTTTTTTGGGTATATATTTCTAGACACGCATTACTCCGAAGCGACATCCTGATTAAGCATATAGCAAATATATATGAATATATTCACAAAATGTTGTGAAAAATAAGAGACTAATTTAAAAAAAATCCTTTTTTAGTTTGACGAACATGAGCAGTTTTATATATATATATATATACATTCCATATATATATATATATATATATATATATAAGTTTGCAATTGTTGCCACATAGTTCAAGTGCTCAGTACGTATTTGTTTCTGGTTAGGCCAAGGCTGGATGAATCTTGCTGATGATGGGGCTGTTGCCTGTAAACAGCTGGTTATGTGCTTGTTTTTGTGGGATTTGAGCAGGGCGGTTCTTTTGATGTTCCTGAGAGAATGTTTCACAGCGTGCAGAAGGAGTGGGAATCCGCCTCCAAGGACAACATGAGTGACGTGAGAGAGCTCATTCCAGAGTTTTACTATCTGCCAGACTTTCTTGTTAATTCCAACAACTTAGAGTTAGGTGAGGCTTTTTAATGTTATTCATTTAGTTTTAGATTAATAGCACATGGATTCATTAAAAACAACTTATATGTACCACCTGAAATATCAAATAAACAAAATAAACACATGACTGTTACAGTATTTTTTGCATAAAAGTATTGAAAGTAAATTTATGTTTGCCATCTCCACAACAATTTAGTGGCACAACTGTCCAATTACAACATCAGTATTTTAAAAACTTTACATTCTTCCAAACTGCTAGGATGCATAAACCATGTTTATGAATACATTGTAATGCATTTGAATACATTGTAGTGCCTGTCCCAAGCCCGGATAAACATAGATGGTTGTGTCAGGAAGGGCATTCAGCATAAAATCTATGCCAAATCAATTATATGGATCATGATGTGCTGTGGTGACATTGTTTTTACTTTATACTACAAAAGTGAAGTTAAATAACCTAAATCACATAAAATTGATTGTCATATCCATTTCATGTGATTCATTTAATAATATTGGATCAATAAAATATAATACTTTAAACAAGTAACACATGCTACCTGTTATTAGTTAGAAACAATTATTTGTTGAGATTTCTGGACACACCATTATTGGCATTTGAATACTTCTGTTTAAATAAGCCCCAAACTTCATAACTTGAGTACAGTGTAATCACATCACATTTGGAATTTTAGGAATGTTTACACTTCAATGTTAAACTCCCAAGTTGAAATGTATGCTAAATAATGCATTATCATGCTTTAGTGTATCTTTGTATGGGATTTCAGGTTGCATGCAGGATGGAACCACTTTAGGAGACGTGGTGTTACCGCCGTGGGCCAAAGGAGACCCACAAGAGTTTATTCGGATACATCGAGAAGTCAGTAACTTTGTATAAAAGTCTCAATCTAATGTTTGTCAGTCTACTTCAAACACATACATCGTTTCTCTTAGCTGTTTCTCATTCTGTTACTTACAGAGGCGGTCAACACTGTGTTTATAGGATTTCTAGTGAAAACCAATTTGGTATTGTATCATGTAGAAACACATTTTCACAGTTGCATCCTGCTGGATGCATTTGGAAAGAGTTAAATGCTTCTGGCTCAGCTCTGGTTTGTGCTTTTTTGGAGATAATCGGCACTTGTTGAGTTCATCAAGCAAGCCCCATTACTCTATTTAAAGCCGTTGTCATTACACACTAACAGGGCCAGTTCAGCACAACCACAATATCTGCACTCCCTCATAACTCCATTACTGTACCCTGCTGCTTATTGGAATGAATGCTTTCTTTTTTGTTCTCTCTGTGCTATGCCTGCAGGCATATAAAGGCCAGGTTTTATCAGTTCCCAATCTACTGAGCAATATTTGGATTGTTTTTAGTTCACGCAAAATGAGCTATTTTGTCTGGATTTTGCCTTCATATGCAAATGAACTTAAGACAATATAGGAAACTTCCAACACTGAAAGATGTTGTTACAGTTGGCTGTATCTATTGGTTGGATATTGTCCCATATTACAAATAGTCTTATTAGAAATGCTTTGGCCTTTGTTCTTCTTTTTAAAGTTTTACAGATATAAAAAGGTAAACAAATATAAGCCAACAAAATAATCTCCTAATTTCTTCTGTAATTTTGATGATACAATGTTTTACGTGTAATTTCAAATGCAATAGGAGTTGTACTCTGTGCCTTTATGATTATCTCAGTATTATAATGGTGTTTTTTGTTCAACTTCGAACACATTTTAACCATTTTAAGTTGTAATAAAAGTTTCTAGAACACAATATCATTTGTCAGCAAAAGTTATTATTCAATCGTTAGGACTTGATATTTGCTTTTGCTGTGTTTGTACCTATTGTGGGCTGTAATCACTGACTGGACTTTTTCTCCTCTCCAGGCTCTAGAGAGTGACTTTGTGAGTGCAAACCTCCATCTGTGGATTGATCTCATTTTTGGCTACAAACAGCAGGGTGAAGCAGCAGTGGAGGCCCTCAATACCTTCCATCCTTACTTCTACACTGACAAGCACGATGCTGAGAGTATGAAGAACCCGCTGAAGAAAAACACAGTCCTAGGCTATGTCAGCAACTTTGGTCAAATTCCCAGACAGGTACCTAATACAAACAAACAAGCAGGGAAAAAAATCTATATGCAAGTTAAACAGTTACAGTTGTTGTATAATGGAATTATGCAATACTTTCTATTTAACGTGGTACTAAACAGAAACATTTTACATTTTCTAATGAATTAATTAATTTATTTTTCACAGGGTGCTTAAGAAAACAAACTGAGTCGCCATCCAGTACATTTAAAGTACTAAGTATAGAGAGAATACAAAAGTAGAAGAGAAAGTTATTATTATTATTATTATTATTATTATTATTATTATTATTATTGTTCCAAAAAGTTGTACTGAATGTTGTCGTGACAAGTGGGTATACTAACTGTATTTCCCACATGTTATTGAATAATGTGTCAAATATGAATCTGGATTATTAAAAGAATGAATCCATGAATTATGTATTTTCACATCCAATAATAAAAGTATCATTCCAGTGATATTTCATGTCTGTAGATATGTCAGTTTGGTCATTCCAACTGAACATGAGCCTTACTGTCACTAGTGAGTTGAATCAGGTGCATGTACACTGATGTTAGATCAAATGAGTTTGACCTGCAGTGCAAAATCTAGGATCATGTGAGTAAAATGCAATGGATTGGCATCTATCCAGGGTGTTCCTGTTATTCAGTGATAATATTTTAATGATTATTAAGAAACATTTCTGATTTCAGATTAAAGTTATTGGTACTAAGGATAGTGGAAATTATTAGTTAATATTAGTTTTCAATGTATGGGTGTGTGTTTGATGAACATTATAAATGTTTTACTCTATAAACTAGAATAAGAATTAGAATAGAATGAAACAACTGATCATTTTGCCAAACACATACCCAAAATTGTAAACTAAAATAAACGGATCATTTTGAAGTGGTCTCTTAATTTTTCCACCACTATATATAAAAGGGTCTTCTGTTATTCTTTGTCTGTTTGGCAGCTCTTCACAAAGCCTCATCCCAGCCGTAATGCACACAAGAACTCTGTGGGCAAGGAGACTAACTACATCACTCCATTTTTCTTCAGACTGGACAAACTAAAACCCTCTGTCCAGCCCATAAAAGGTACTGGTCACAGGCCATGGCTTTAACAGGAAATAATGTAGCACTCTGCCTGAGAAATACTCCCATTTAATCATTCCTAGCAACCTTATTATTTTATCCCACCCTCAATTATTTTTTTACAAGATGAGGTCATGTCCGCTGGGAGCAATAGAAGCTACAGGGAAGAAGATGCTGGCTAGACTGTTCATGGGCTAATTTTCTCAGGCAGAGGGGCAGCAGCTTATTCTATTTGTTAGGTGCATCTTGATGATGCTGCCACTGAGGCTTATTTAATAATCTGAATATCCCAAAAGGGTCTCTTTGCAAAATGAGATGAAAATTCAAACTCTCTCTTCCTCCCTCCCTCTTCTCTCTCTCTCTCTCTCTCTCTCTCTCTCCCTCTCCCTCTCCCATTATCTCTCTCTCACTGTATACTTTAACTTTAACTTCCACCTTACACTCTGGTAATCAACCTGATCATTAATTCATGTACAGTTTTAAACAGCTACCCTTAGATGATATTGCATTCATCAAACGAAATGTCTGAATGTCCAAAAGAATTAAGCCATTGACTAATACATATAAATACTAACATATGATTCGATTGCATACTATTTGTACAGCAATAATGAGCTGAAATTAGAATAATGAAACGGGTCTTTGTGTCTATCTAGAGCTGACGGCCGGGCCCATCGGTCAGATCATTTGTGGAGAGAAAGATATATGGGTCGTGGAGAAGAATAAGTTGCTTATACCACCGCTCTGGAATATTTATTTCTCATGGGGTTATTATGACCACTCATGCTCATTTGGCAACTACGCAACTGAAAAGGTGTTTATATGTTTTCATTCATTTGTTCACACGTTTATAATTGTGTCAGTGATTCTGAATGACAGTCCTTGTGTTTGGGGTGTCAGGACTTTGCAGTGTGGGAAGGACTGTCTGATTGGGGAGAGGTGCTGTGTGCTGATTGTCCCAGCAGTAGTATCATCATCACAGCTGGCAGCAGCACAGTGGTGTGTGTGTGGGATGTCTCTGTCAGTAAGGACAAGCTCAAACACATGAAACTCAAACAGGTTAGTGACCCTGTTAAATGTATTTACCGGATATATTTTACTGAAATGTGTTCACTTATTAGGGCTGAAGTTATTATTATTAACTTCCAAAACAGGCATAAGTAAAGAAGAAAACTATGCAGTTCAATTATGCAGTGTAGTTGATATTATGATGGAGTGGTTTTTTATTCTTTTAAATAACAATGTTATTCTTTGATTTTTATTGATTTTAGTCTTAACACGCTGTTATCTGATGGTATTAGGTTCAACACTTTATGGTCACAAGTATTTGGACACCTAACCATGAGCTTGTTGGACATCCCATTTAAAAAGAAATGGTAGAGTGACTTCCATGTGATCTTTTCAGCTGGAAAAAAATAAGAGATCACTTCAAAATTATCAGTTTACTTTGTGGGGATATGTGTGGATATGTTTGACCAAAATGGGCAGTGTGTTTTTGTGCAAATAATGCAAAATGTTTTAGTTTAAGGAAAACAACAATGCAAATATAAAAATATGTTATACATTTTATGAATTTAGATTGAAACATTGGTTAGTTAGATATCATGGTTACATTGTGTTTATACTCAATAAAAGTGCATGTTGAAGTATGCAGTGTTTTATCTAAATTGCAGGTGCTATATGGGCACACAGACACAGTGACGTGTGTTGTGGTATCTGAGGCCCACAGTGTGATCATTAGTGGCTCAAAGGACCAGACGTGCATCCTATGGGACCTTGAAGAGCTCAACTACATTGCCCAGCTCCCTGCACACTCCTCCAGCGTGTCTGCTTTGGCCATCAACGATCTAACTGTAAGTGTCCTCACATGTAACCCTTTTTTCCCCAGAACCCACGTGATCTATGAATAAATGAAATTAGCTTGGTATCTTACAGTTTAGGTTGATATAGTGGGTTGGCTGCTAAAGAACTGGTGGTGGAAGCTTCTGCAACTGGGTCTACTTCAGTGGGATCATGTTTACCAACTGAATATGAATCATGTCGTCTGTTGACTTTTGCACTTATGTGGTGGGACAAAAAAGGTTTTATTTAAATGCAAAGTGATCCCTTCTAGGCTCAACTCCATTAGCCCTAAAGATAGCTTCTAGTTTATTGTTTTTGAATTATATTTGGTTAAATTGTTTCATTTTTTAATCAGGGTGAAATTGCTTCATGTTCTGGGACAAACCTGTATCTGTGGACGATGAAGGGTCAGCTGCTGGCCTCTGCAAACACCCCTTATGGACCGGAGGGCAGCATCTTGTGCTGCTGCTTCACACAGAAGTATGAATGGGACCCACGAAATGTCATAATTACTGGCTGTGCAGATGGAATTGTTAGGGTGAGTATACAGTCTGAAGGGTGACTTTAGCAGCCAAAACTGTAAGTGATTTGGATTGTTCCAAACCGAAGGGTCTAAAGAACATATTTCCAATTTTGTTTGTGTCAAACTACCTGTGAGATGCAAAGAATCTTTCATTACACTGCTTTCGCATTTATCCCATTAAAAGCATTATATGTCACATTTGTATTGACTCGATGATCCACGTGGTTCACTTTTTTGAGTCAGCTTGTGTTGACTAAAACAGGGCCTGCATTTTGGGGGTTTAAATCCCTGTATGGACTCACAAATACATAAGGCACACAAAGTTACGGGTGAGGACGCGGTACGGGCTGGATAAATAGGAGGGGTGCAAAATAAAATATATGTATTAATAATCTGCTGTGGTGAAGTGTAATGGGATTTGGTATCTGCTTTAAATAACAACGAGAACGTTGATAACATCAGGATAAAGTTTTGTTTTGATTTTTGCTAAACTGAAAAGTTAGTCATTCTGGTCATGGACACTGTGGGTAAGGGGTCTTACATAACTAGTGGCTACAGGGCAGAAATATATAACTTTTTTTATGATTTATTTATTTTTATTTTTTATTTAGCAATAGGACAATGTTTGCTCTGTAAAAATGACCATTTTGGGTTAAACCACAGTGCATCTCAGCTTCAGGATTTATTGATGCTCAGACCAAATTATGAGTTTTTTAATGTGGATAATAGAAAACAATTCCCATAACAGTAAATTCTGTATACAGGTAATAAATCTTACCTCTGAGTTTTGTCGGTTTAATATTGAGGTAATACAGCGGTAAAATATTTAAATATGACTGTGGAATTGAAAAAAGTCTTACCTACTGGGATCTGGAGTCCCAAGAAAGCACTGATAGTAACATATGCTCACTTTAGATGAGCTAAGAACAGTTATTAAATCAAATGGGTTCTAAATTAGGCAACAGATTGAAACACAGACCTGTGCTACATCAATGGTGCTCTGATTTGATTTATGATTATAGCCTCTATTGTGGTTGATTTTTTTTCTTCATTAGCTGTGTGGCTCTTTCGCAGATATGGAAGACTGAATATACAAAGGTACAATTACCTGGACACGAGGAACATTCCGAGTCTCCGGGGCATGCTGTACCTCCGTCTGCAAAGGACACAGGTAACACTAATACACTTCACCTTAACAGCAGCATTAAACAACAGCCTGGATTTTCTTCAGTCTGTAAGTTGCCTCTGGCTGTGCAGGATTAGATTGGCTGGTTATAAGCCTATTTCAAACCATGAGCTTCTCTACTGCATCTATTGCGTCGTTTCATGAAAACAATATAAGGAAAATTGTCCCCTAGTATTGGGAAGAGGAACACTGTTATAGGAGAGAATGGTTATATATTTTTTAATATCTGCGTAATGTTTGAAATGAAATAGCGCTAATAAAACACAAGGCATCCTTCAAAAACACTGTTCTTAAATCCAATTACACCGCATCTACTCTTAAGCGTCACGTCTGAGGCTTCCAGCTGAAAGTTTGACTTGGAGGGATCCAAAGAAAAGTTCATAATTGTGCACCGTTCGTGTGTGCCATTAGGGCTAGCTGCAAGGAATTATGGGGCAAAGTTATTAAACATACAGCCGGTAAACACTGATGAGCAATTTCGCTGATGTAGGCATGCAATTTAGAAAGCAATAATACCCAAATCCAATTTGGTGCGCATTGGTTACAGCACAGCGTCAGAGCATATAAGTATCACAACACACAAATTAAATTGGGGGGAACTCTTTGTAACAGTGAAGGCTTTATATTAGATGTATTTTTCTCAATTTAACAACATGCTGACCATTAATAAAAGCAGCAACTTGTTTCTCACTCTTAGGCTTGTTGTGTGCTTCTCTTAGAGCTTAGTCGTGTGAGGTGGGAGAGACACCTGGTGCTATGTCGAGAACTGAACCGCAGTCAGATCATCACCAGGCGCCGCTACAGGAGCAACCCTGCCGTCACTGCACTAGCCATATCCAGGTATGACCAGAATGTAATCATTCATGGCTAAGTGGGTAGCACTGTCGCCTCACAGCAAGAACGTGCTGGGTTCGATCCCCAGGTGAGATGGTTAATTGCAAATACAAAATTACCCATGACTGTGTTTGATATAAATGTGTTCCTGTCATGAATGTAACCAAAAGTGTAAAAGATGAGGTTAAAAATCTAATTAAAACAAAGACAGATACAGACATGTCCCTGGACTCCGAGTGGCTTGAATTGATTTCCTGTACTGTTGATAGGTTAAGTCATTTGAAATGATCTTTGAAATTAAGGAATGATATAAAATGGCCTAGAAACATCTTCAAACGTCTTTAAATAATGTATAAATATAATTATGTATTTGGAATTTTAAACTGCCCATTTCTGCCATTCTTAATGCCCACTGCCAATAGACTGTTGTTAGAATAAGTGTGTGCCTGTGTATGAAAGCATTTAGGTTTGAGTACAAACCTAGTAGTCACTGAGCAAATGTCCGGTAGCCCACAAATGTAAACATAAGCATTGACACATACTGAAAATGTAAATACACAATAGCTGTAGATTTGTCCCTGTGCAAAATCACCTATTTTACCTTTTTTATCCCAATTCTGGTGGTGCATGTTGTGATAATTTAGGCTGTTAAAGCATATAGGACTTGTCTCAGATCATCTATTTTATTTATCACCATTTCCCCCTCTGCTAATCTGGAGCTCTCGTCCCTAATCGCTGCTGTGTGATCTTGTTCTAAACACTTCCTTAAAAACTCAATGAAAAGTCAATAATTCTTTTTCGATTCCACTTACTTTTGAGGTTCTATGACCTTAGGTATTTTCACTGGTGTGACAACAGCAGTGTTTTATACTTTCTTGTTATATGAGATTTGGTTCATTTGCTCAGTAACTACATCATGGGCCGTGAAGGAATAGACGCTTGAGTGGAATTTTTCTCTCTGTGTATATACTGAATACTCTTGTATACATTTAATTAGAAAGTTAAATATTAAAATGAATTTGTAGTTTAATTGACTAGCGCAGATATAATTTTCTGTTCACATTTGTTGTATGAATCAAAGTTATTTTTATTATAATCCATTAAAAGCCTAATTTAGAATTTAGTCCTAGAATTTCAACCCAATCCGTGCAGTAATACACACATACACACTAGTGAACACACAGTGAGAACAGCACCCGGGCGGCAGTTAGGGGTCACGATAAAGGGCATTTCAGTAATGACCTGTTGATCCTAAGAATTGAACTGGCAACCTTACGATCACAAGCCCAGTTCTCTAACCACCAGGCCACGGCTGCCCCCAATTCATAGCTTAATTTGTTTGATTTTTTCATTGTTGAATACATACATCTTTGTGTGTGTGTGTGTGTGTGTGTGTGTGTGTGTGTGTGTGTGTGTGTGTGTGTGTGTGTGTGTGTGTGTGT
>JAYDZG010000039.1:24830010-24841469 GCA_034509265.1 Microcambeva bendego
ACGTAATTTCAATCCTCTGTATGTCTTGTACATATGCAGAATTGACAATAAAACTACTTGACTTGACAGAATAAGCCATATAGGAAAACCATGCAGAGAAAGAACGGATCAATGCTCTATGTCCTCATTCGTACAATTTGTTTTATGGTTGATTGATGGCCAGACTGGAAAGAACACATCTCACCATACATTTCTATTCACAGACCTTGGAAATCAGACAGTTTGAGAATTTTTCCAACCTAAAATGTTTTCCAACCTAAAACCTTTTATATTAATGTATTTCATAAAGACGTTGCAGTTGTTATTTCCATTTAGGAATGTGTTTATTTACTATGTATATTGTACAAATTAGAGGTGGGACTGTTACATCAGCCTGGTGGCAGTAATACAACCGGTCTTCCAGTTGCAGTCGTCCCTCTATGCAGCTTTAATACATGTTTTGTACCTGAGATATTATCACTGTAGTAATAGCTGCTGTCTCATTATAAATCAATAACTTAATGAAACACTCCTGCAGATCATTTACAGGACTCAAGAGAGCTTAAAACTGCTTATAACAAAAATTACATATTTTTATTACACAATTTACTGCATAACATCATATAAACATAATTAAATGCACACATTGGATTATATCCAATGGCAGTGTAGTATTTATATTCTTTGTTAAACTTGTAAATATATATTTAAAATGTCCACAGGCCCAGAGATGATAGTACCTAATAGAGAAAAAAACGTAAATGTCAGATGCCCTAAATAGTTCCCTAAAAATAATATTTTACAGATTCCAGCTGTTTATAATCTCAATAAAGTTTTAAATAAATTAGATACAAAACTTAAGTTTTGTCACTTAAGTTACAGTTGGTTTTCCTCAAATAGAATCTGGGCGTATACAGTTCCTGTGCAGTTCGCTGTGGTGTCCACTTGTGCAGCTCCTAAGTTGCAGTGTTTAGCTTTAGGCACTTGCTTGACCAGCTCCAGTTCGGCGTATGTCAGACAGTCATCTGTCATCCGTTGCTTTGGGTAGAAAAACAAGAGGAAGAAAATGGGTGTGGTAGTGTGGTGAAGCTACTGTATGTGGTCAGTTTTGAAATGCTGGAAATACACTTGGTAATTTGAAATGATCCAGTTTTGAAGTCTTTCTAGTATCATACATCATGCACTAACACATAAGCCAGAACAATCTCAGACAACTATCTTTAACACCATATTGAATACTGAGAATTGGACTGATTACACAACTGCAATTAATCGCTAGCACAGTTAGCAGCCAGTTGGCTAACTTGTAATAAATATTCTCCTAAGAATGGAGATTTTGTCATACTGTTGCAAATTACATAATCCAAACTACAAGGCTAATAGTTAAGCCACAGGTGCTTACAAAGAAATACCATCATAAAGGAAATTATACACTTCCAGTTTTGTTGCAACAATTTAGGGAGGGCAATGCTCCCCTGTACATAAAGAAAGTAAGAAAAACAGACAGGATTTGATTAGAAAATTAAACCCGGTGTGGCTTGTTCATGTTTTAAAATAAAACTTCATTATTTCATAATATTTTTTTCTCAGCTCTGGTGGCTTTCTGTAATCTTCGAGTGAGTGGAGATATAATAAGAATAAAGCTTGTTATATAAATAATTGTGTTTCAAAAAGCAATAAAAGTAAATACAATCAAGAGCCACATAAATGCTGAATGATACAGCAATATCAAGACAATAATTCTCCCATGCTTACTTCTGTTATGTTATTATTATATAAATGTGATTATTTATTGTAAATGATGTTAATAATAAATGATCAGCTGAGAATGATTTGTTTATAACAAATATAACAACAGTCGTTTTCCAACTGGCATAAAATATAGACTCACCATGTGTGATTTTCTAGGCTGGACTTTTAAAAGTTTGGTCCTTCGAGGCTTATTTGGAATGGGGGCTGAAAAAACAATAAATGAAAGGCCATTCCAGTTGAATAACATAATTAATCTAGTCATTGTGCCTCTGCATTAACAACACAAGCGTAATGTCATCTTCATGGATGACAATGCTCCTGATCATCAAGGTCACATCATTAGGGAACGATTGCTGGAGACTGGGGTACCTCAAATGGAGTTGCCTGCACTCTGTGACTCATGGGATCAGCTGAATCGCCATGTAGTAGCTTAAAACTCTGTGCCCCAGAACTTCAATGCCTCAGCAGACAATAAGTTTACTTGTGAACAGCATGAGACATCATATATCCAGTCGTGGAAAAAATAAGAGACCACTTAAAAATTATCACTTTATTTTATTTTTTAATTTCTAAGTATGTGATTGACAAAGCTGCTCATTTTTGTCAATCACATACTTAGAAAATGTAAAGTAAAATAAAGTAAATAATAACCTGAATAGTAAATAATATATATATATATATTTATATATAATATATATAAGTAATAAAGTAAATAATATATATACATATAATATATAAGTAATAAAGTAAATAATATATATATATATACCGCAGCTGTTTTTTACACTCCAGCTCATGCAACCTCACTAGGCAGATTAATGCGACTTGAGGAAGGTACTAATTGCTCTCTTTATTAACTGTAAACTCTCAGACATTGACGACTGGCTTGTGTCAGTCTGAATAATTGTGGAGGCAATATTAACAGTATTCTGAAAATCGAAATAAACAACTTACTACATTTTTTTGGACTCCAGACTATAATGGCATCTTAAAGTATTGATCTCCAGGGATATATAGATATATTGTATATATTTTTTTATGTATGTGACTTCTTGAGATCTTTTTTAATTTTGAGAAATATTTCTCTTTTGCTAATAATACAAACGTTCTTTTGAATATTTTCTCTGCCGATTTCTTCAAATGACTATAAGCACTACCTTTTACTGGTATCTCTGGTGCTTGTGTTGTCATGTATTTGGGTGATGCTTTGTGTCTCTTCTCTTTTCTGTGAATTCCAGGAGACGAGCTGGTCACACTGGTAACTGTTTCTCCAGAACTACAGTTAACCATACAGAGCACATCTAAGATGAGGGATCAAGTACCTGCATGCAGAAATCTCAGTGGCTAAGTCATTTCAGGGCTTACCTGCTCTCAGCACTCTTCACCAAATTGTATGTAGCTAAATATATAGAGAAAAAATATATATTTTGTTTTAGATAAGCCATGTAAGTTCGACTAAACATTGAAACAAACTTGAAAAAAAGAATAAAACTCCCATCACCTTTCTGTTTTTGTTTCTGCTGTATGTTTTTGCATGTCAGTATTACAATGAAGATTAGCATTGATACTAGACCGATGGAGCAGATTAGCACTGCGCACAGATGCAGATCTAAAAAAAAGGTTGATCCAGAGATTCAGGTTAGAGTGAGGTGTCTGGGGTGGGGCAAATGAAAGCATACTTAAATGTTTAACAGAGACAAATCTTGACTTAATTGTTATGGGCAGTGAGGCGGCACTGATGCTAAAGTGGCTGCCACACAGCAACATGAGTTGAAGATGAGATATTGCAATTGGTTAAATGTCACTGACATTAAACATACATTCGTTTTAGTAAGCTTTTGGACATCACACTATTCATTGACAAAAAAGTAGTTAAATATTTCTACATATTTATGAGTGGTCTAAGTCAACAGAATCCCTCTGTAAAATGACAAGAACATGTAGTGGCAATAGCCCTTTATGGATCAAACTCAGTCTCCAGTAACCATATTGCTTTGTTGCAGCCATATCAACTACAGTCAGTAAACAGTTAGGTGGCATGTAAGCAGCCAGCCTCTTAGCTTTTGCTAACATTTAGCTACTATACATTTTAATATGAATACCTTTATTTATTTGGATCTAGACACTTTGGTTACATTAATGGCAGGTTATCAGGTTACACAAGATCAATCTATTAAAGTTTTAAGTTCCAGTCACAGAATAAATGAAATTTCCATTTATCTTACTTGGATGTCTTTGGACTGTGGAAGAAAACCTTATTTAGTTCCTACTGAAATACTGAGAACATAAGATAATGAATCAAAACATAAATACTTAAATCCTAATATTTCCACCTTATAAAATGTTGGTACATGCAAACACCAAGTTGACTAGATTGATGTTATAAATAAATCAGTGTGTAATACTGTGTTTTTGTTGGAACAGAGAGGAAAATTGAGAACACTTCATGCTCCCCTGCAACCCCACAAATGCTTTCATATAAGGGTGGAGAGTGTTCTTATGGGACAGGGTTGGCCAAAGAAATGGGCCAAAGAAGAACTGCTTTTGGAAATGTGTCCTATTTTCCTAATAAAGTGCCTTTAAGGAACTGTCTTACACTTTCTCAAGCTTGATAAATGTTCCCGACCAGAGAGCAGGCTTTATATTCACAGTATTACAGTCTACGTAAATGAAAACCATATGCACTCCATACCTTGAATCCAGCGCCATATATAATCTGTGCTCTCAGAGACTTCAACGTAGTGCACTAGTATCATAAAGGGAGAAACAGGTTAATAACCATAAATAAAGCCACACCTAGCAGTAATATCACATTGCTTTTGGTTGGCTATAGATGCTAAAGCTGCCTCCTAAGTGCACTAAAATAAAAACTCGGCTCTCACACAACTGCACGCATTTTATTGATAAATAATTTAGAACCTTCATTTTACTACAAACATTTCATATCTCATTACATTAATCTGTTAACCCCCCCCAAACACAGTAACTTAATAATGATTATACCGCAAACATAAACATTTGTTTACCTTTTTATTAGTACATTGAAGGTTTGATCAAACTCTTTATAGACTGCTTGTTGTTGTACTAAATATAATATAATTCTTTGCTGATACATGTAGTAACACCAAAGACAAAACATTTCTTAAGATGTTTTGAGCGTCATATCTCGAAAAAGTATCATCAGTTAACAAGTTCAATATAAATTGTCTTTATTATTAATTGTTTGTTTCATGGTTTCTAACATAACCATATTAAATTTCCTTAAATACTGCATCATCCAGAGGAAACGGACACAGGAAGAACATGCAAACTCCACACATCTTCACACACACTTGTGCACTTACTTCACTCATGTTTAGACAGTGAATAAGACTTTATAAGTCTTCATTACGACTAAAACCTTTATTGGCTTCTGCTCTTGGCCCTAATAGAATGAGGTGTGCATCCCTGTTTATGACCCATGTGTTGCTCATTAGCAGTGGCTCCAGCTCAAATAAAGACCAGACTGATGTTAATAAGAATCTTTATTCAAACCAGGTATGTAAACTCACATGTGATCTGCACATGCTGTTTGAAGAGTAAGACTGCACACTTTAATCTACTTTTCCACTAGGCCTGCAGAAAAGTACTGAGAGCACCGTTTTTTAAATCTGGATTCAGGCAGCATCAGTTTGAATCTGCTGTGATGGAACAGGATTTGTTCACGTCCTGAGATGTGAGATGAGCCAAAGCTTAGATGAGCAATAAACAATCTCAACTACAAACAGTGCTCTCATTAAAAAAGTATTCTCACTGTATTTTGAGTCTCAGTTCTCATAAAGACACTTTAGTACTAAACTAAACGAAACACTGTAATTATTCGAATTACATTTACATTTTCAGCATTTAGCAGATGCCTTTATCCAAAGCAGCTTACAGTACAGTATATAGTCTGAACAACGAGGGTAAAGGACCTTGCACAAGGGTCCAACAGAAGCAACCTGGCAGAGGTGAGGTTTGAATTAAAAATGAAGTTTGATAAACTACATACATAGTTCAGAAAATATGGAAACAGAATATATTACATCTTAAACTATTTCATATATAAAAAAGAATCCTTTTATTTTACAAATGTCTTACGACTTTTATGTGACGTCTATGTTTATCAGATGTTGTACAGCGTTTGCCCATGGGTTTCTTTATCAAGGTAAAATCCAAATCTCACCACATTCAATTTGTACCTAGAATTAAGATTAAGTTACAATTGTCACACTGATGCAGCAGGTCAATGGGATGTCCCACAACAGTCCTGAGAGCATTTGTTCAATCTCCATCACTGGGAGATGTTGTGCATGTTTACTCCAGATATAAATCATGTAAAAATGCATGTTTGCATTTCCTCTAGACATGAGTTAATGTGTGCATTGCTGGGTGTTGAATTGCTGTTTTGTCGAGTGTGCAGTCCGTTCTTATGCCTAACGTTTTTGAGCTGAGAAAAACCCATAGAATCCCTGACCAGGCTACAGCGGTTAGTTAAAAGAAGTAAATGAATAAATAAACGGAACTGCATGAAGATGTTTGCGGTTTGCAGTTTCAAGCTGAAACAAGTTTGAACTGCTCCTCTGCTGTTTTGGAGCATGTGTGAGCTGCTTCATCTTTTGATCCATACCTTTAACAGCTGTTTTTTTTTTTTTTGCTTTGAGGCAAAACATGTTACCTACTTCCTTCCTTAATAATTGGTTTTTAGTGCAAATAGCGATTTCATGTCTGTCTAATTTTTATTTTTTACAAAATAGGTTGAAAATAATAAAGAGTGAGAGTAATATGTCAGAAAAATACAAAAACAGATTTCTTTTAGTTTGTGCATTAAATCTGTCATTCTCAGTCTAATAGTGATAGGAGAAAACCCCTGTAGCAGCCAGAGTAAATGTTTTTTGTTAAACGCTTGCCAATACTCTCAGCTTGGTCCTCTGAGTAAATCCAAGTCTCTCCTATTTACAGTCTCATGCTCTGTTTTACTAGAACTAAGTGAATTTTAGTAAGAATTATGTATATTTGCAGAAATGTACGCCCTAACTATTATGTGAGGTAACACTTACAGTAGAAACTAATACTAGTTCTGAGCTAATTGTTTCCTCAATATATTCAGTACTCGGACTGTGTGGCTCAAAAGTGTCTTGGTCTTTCTACCCATTTTGTGAACTCTGCCCTCATTCTTCTTATGCAGAAGCTTCCAGCTTATTGGCTTTAATATATGGCTTTAATATTACAACTGCTTTCTTTAAAGATTGTTATAGAATTTAAACCTGGAGATTGTGAAGCCCATTTCAGGATAGTTCAGGATTTCTTAACCAAGCTCAAGTTAACTCAAAATGATGCATTTGCTCCTGCAATCATCAGGTCATTGCAGTCCTCATAAGATTGCAAAGGCCCCAGGACAACCTTTTGGGCTTTCTCCAACACCCATGGGTTTGCTCCTAATGGTGTCTCAATAAATGTTCAACGTTTTTGGAAATTCCCGCTGTCAGAATGGTGCAATAAAACAACATTGGTCTTCACTTAGTGTTCACCATAGTTGCGTCACACCTTAAAAACATTTCTGGACAGTGTTTATATAAGATCTCAGAGCTGAAGCATATTAATAATCTTCCATTTATTCTTAGTGGTTTAATCATGGTTTGTCCCACTTTTAAGTCACGCAGACTAGCAGTAGAATTTTTCTTTTCTTTTCAGATTGTACGGCTGGGAAACTCCAGGGAGATAGGGATACAGTATTAAGTTTGGAGAAAAGAATGGCAATAGTGAGTTAGTAAATCTGTCTAATTCACTCTTAGATGCTATATAATTTATCAGAATTATTTATGTAATGTACAAGTGTGTAATAATATTATGATCTTTTTATTCTTCATTCACAACTGAACAAATTTCATTGTCACTGTTTTAACATGTGGCTGGCTAATCCCTGGCAGATTCAGAAGATTATTATTATCATATTTATATTTAATCCTGTAGTTTATTGGCTGTTTTTTTTAACTATTTATTTAAATAAGTTTTCGTCCATTTTGCCATCGGTAGTTAGGACACATGCTAACAGTTTAGAGTTATACGTTACATTTTGCAAGAGTAGCAAGTTAAAGGAAACAGCTGTTGTGTGGTTAGCCCTGACCTTGACGAGCTACCATGTTCCTCCACCTCTCTTTCCCCTTAACAAACACACAAAGCTGCCTGGATATAGGAATTTAGCATTGACCCATTTTTTTGCAACCAGGTCCTCTGGGGTTCAAAGCTGTTTCAAATGCATAGCATATTTTGACACCTGTGCATTAAAACTTGTACATAGCAACATCAATCCAATACTAATGAAACATTCTTACCTCGTAACTCAATGCTCCCGGTGCCATTTGATGAAGACCTCAGCTTGTTTTTGTACTGTCGGATTTCTTGTACCTTACAGCTGTAATTACCTCTGTCTTCTTTGGACACGTTATAAATCTGCAAGCTGTACGTCTGTCCCTCGACCTCTTCCCACAAGTAAAATTTGGTCTGGATGAAGCTTTGGCTGTAGTTTCCATAAAACTTAACCTTCCTGTAGTTCATCTTTACCACCAGGCGCTCGTCCTCAGGTGTTGGGAAGTAGAGCCAGCGCAGAGCAAGCATGCTGTTGTTTCTCTTTTTATTTGACACCAGACATGACACTGTGACATTCTCTCCTTCCAAACATGTAGTTACAGGTCCAGGGATCACTGTCACGTTCAGAGCTTTGGTCACCTCTTAGGGGTAAAAAAAGGGAAGAAGAGATATAGAAGTTTATGCCTATGTTTTTTGGTAATCAATGCTTTGTCAAATGAAATTTCGAAATGTTAACATTTAGTAATTAATGTGAGTTACTTTTGTGTAGTCATGCTGTGCAATCTTATTAGGAATATTTACTATAATAATAATACTAGCCCATCCATGATAAGGCTTAGGTCTCAGAAGTGACACTGGCCTTGTCAATCCCTCATCTGGCATACCTGACTGCGTCAGGAAAACAAATGGGGAATCACTGTCCTGCCACTGTCCTGTGTATGAGCTCTCTCTGAAATGTCTTTCCCAGTTAGCCAGTTGCACAGGCAAAACAAATGCATCCATAACAAAACATTTCTCCATGCTCAACATAATTACAGGTCAAACTATTTCCCTGCTTTTTTAAACCAAGAGCTAGAGAACACAACCAAAGATTAAATGCAGATGTTGGAAATCTTTGTTGCATTAATTTTTGGCTTCCATTACTGAGATCTTTCACTGATTAGCTTGGTCGCCGTGTTCAGTATGAGAACCACATCAAACAGAACCAACATTTAAACATTTACATGTGGCCCCATTTCATGACTGACTAAGTCATTCTGCAATTTTTTTTAAACTATTGTTCAGAGAAACATCAGTGCAATGTACAATTATTTGTTCTTTCTTATTAACCGTTATTGCTTTTGTTGGAACAATAATAAAGAGCTGGATGTCTGATGTCTGAATCAAGCACTGAGAAATTTTACACTTTTTCTATTGTTTAATCTAAGTCAAACTTTTCTAAGTCAAATGCTAGGTCAACATATTAGCCCCATTCAGCTCTACAGGTAAACGTGAAGCTGAAACAGCTAGGAAACTGATAAACACAAACTTACCTGTCATAAAAGTTCTAGTCAGGAGAACTATCACTACAGATGAAAGTTTCATTTTGTAGACCCAAAAGCTCCATACATTCAGCTAAACAAACAGTGGAATTAAGTGTCTAGTTTTTTTCCCTCTGCTTTCCTCGTCTCACCGTGCTTGTGTCTTGTGTGGATAATACGAAACAGTACTTGCTCTGTTCCCAGAAACACCCCTTTTCCTCCTTCTTTTCTCTAGCTTGCGCTTTCCCTCAGCTTTATTCACTCCCCTCTTCACTAGAGTTTGTAGGAAATGTCATTTCCTGACAGAAGGTTGGGAGGCTGCACAGATTTTCAGCTGCACCTACAGTGTCTGAAAAGCAAAGGTTGCACCCAGTTGCTTAGATAAAGACTAAAGATAGTAAGCTGCTTACATAATGTCTGTTCTGTGAGGGAACCCACCAAAGTGTGTATATTCTCCTCCGTCGCACACAACCTCCGAGCCACTAGTCTTGCCCGACTTGATCTTCCTCTCAGGACTTATGGAAGACAAGCATCAAGGGCCTTCTCTGTACTTGCACCCAAGTTATGGAATGAGCTTCCATTGTCTATCTCTTGCAATCTTTAAAAAATGATTAAAATCTTAAGCACTTAACCAAGCAATCCAACTGAATCACTTACTCTTTATTATTAAAAGAAATTCGGTTCTCTCAAGGTTTTCTTCAGATATTTTAAACTGTTGTTTACATTAAATAGAGTGTAATAATGTTTACTGTAGAAGCACTTCTGTAAGTTGCTCTGGATAAGAGCTTCTGCCAAATGCCAAAAATGTAAATAGAACTCCAACCCTAACCCGAGCTCAAACCTAAGCTAGGGCTAAGGTTAGCGTTGGACGTAGGGCTAGCATTGGAGCTACGGTTAAGCTTTGAGCTGGGGTTAGGGCTGGGGCTTGGGTTATTGCTTTTTACAAAATGTCCCAACTTTTTTGGAAATGGGGTTAGTACAATGCTGTCAATAAAAAAGATTAATGGGAAAACATGGATTCTGGAGTATGAGGAATGTATCCAACCTCCTTGACTTTTCTCTCTGTTATGCATGTCGTGCTTGTCCAGCCGTCACTGTGGTTAGAAGCAGAACCGTTTATTAGGCTATGCAATGTGCTGAGCTGTTACTTTCCATGACTGTGGAGTACTGCCAAGGGGAATCACACAACATGCTTATGTATAGCAACCCTGAGAGAAAATCAAATGCTTAAGCATGGCAACAAAGTCAGAAAGCACAGTTTAATAAGTACATATTTGTTTTTGACTCCACCATAGAGAATAAGTAAAACAGGAAAAAGCTAAAATCTATTACTGGCCACAGCATAACTTTATTATAAGGACTCAAAATGTCTTCTTTTAAACAAGTTTAAAAATGTCATAATCTATGACAATTTATTTATGACTCCAGCTGTTCAGTTCAGTTCATTGTCTTTAACCCCTTATCCTAATTAGGGGTGCTGGAGCCTATTCCAGCGGTTCAATGGGCGCAAGGCCCATGGTAACACCCTGGTCTCCAATCAAGCTGGTGGCATGTCTTTGGACTGTGGTAGGAAACCAGAGTACCCAAAGAAAACCCACACAGACACGGGGAGAACATGCAAACTCCACACAGAAAGGACCTAGATCGCCCCATCCGAGGATTGCTGTGAGGCCAATGTGCCCCCCTACTCCAACTGTTTATTTGAAAAAAAATCATAAATAAAATTGTACACTAAACCCATAAACACCAGCATGCTTTACTGCATCACTAATGTAACCTTTTCCATTGCCATTAAATATTATAAGAGCAGCCTGTTTGTTTACGTTTATCCATCATTCCTTTTAAATGAACAACTTTTAAAATAAATTCATGTTCAGGGTCTGCATTACTGATTTGGCATGTTTTTTTTATTGCAGATGCTGTTCCTGGTGCAACACTCCTTTTTATCCAGGCATGGGACTGGCCCTACAAAGCAGTGGTTTGTGGATCCTAGTTGCTAGGGTGGCGTCCAGCTGACTGGTGGCAAACCAGCGAGGTCAGTCTCTCGGTGCTGATGTGATAGCAGAAAATCCAGCTGCTCCACTTGGGACACTATGACTT
>JAYDZG010000039.1:24856420-24874537 GCA_034509265.1 Microcambeva bendego
TAAAATAAGTTCTACACAGAACCTTTTGAAAACATCTTATATTCCCCAGCAATCTACTCCCAATTCAGTGAAAACATCCCAAACATCACAAAAAAATCAGGAAAGTGTGAGAACTGAAGAACAAAAGCAAGAGAAGGACAAGAACATACTATCTGTACAAAATACTGACTCAAGTACTAAAAGTTTTCAAACAAGTGAAGGTAGATTCAACATTAATGACATTCTATTCATCCGAGACAATGAACAAGCAAAAAGACTTCGAGAAAAATTCAGTCCCAATGCTAGTGTTACTGATCCAGCTAAGTTCCAGGACATAATTTCTCCAGTTCTATCTGACATTTCTGACAGCAAAGCAACTGCGTCTAAAGTCAAACAGGAACAAACTCCACGAGATCAAAACTCCCACTACAAACCTGAAAATGCAAACGTATCTCCTGGAATTTTAAGAAGATTTTCACACAGTTCAAATGATGAATTAGTAAAAATCAATGCGGGTATAAAAGACATGTTAAGAAAGGACAGAGAGAATGATAAGATGTCACACAGAGGAAGAGGACAATCCAAACAGGAGATACTCACCTCCAAACTGAAAGCGCATGCTCAGAAGGAAATATCTGCAATAAAAGAAAAGGAGCTCGCTAAACAAAATATCCCATCAAGAAATCATGTCAAGCAAAGCACAACTGAAAACAATGAAAACGGACAAATAAACCAAATCACTGCTGACAAACTTAATCATCTTTTTCAAGATATCACTTATTCAAGTGTCTCCTTGAATAATGAGAATATTGGTCTAAAAACTGAATCTCTACATTCAGAAGTCAGATTATCTAACAGAGACAGGAAATCCCCATCTGTAGTTACGGTTATGGACAAATATAAAAACAAAGAAGTTATTATCAATACCGGGAAAGATAAGTCACGCAATCAAACAACAGAATGTAAACAAGACAAGATTACAGTGGAAGAAATTAAAAAATATCAGGTTCAGAAAAATGACCAGCCACATGTTCAATCTAATGAGAATCTACCTAGCACATCCAGCAGATACGCTCAAAAAGAAATCTCTTCAAATGTCACTGTGAAAGATAAAACAGTCTCAGCCAAACCTCTCGTGACCTATTCGGTGCCTAACTTTGCCAGTAAAGAGAAATATGCCGTAAAGATAGAAGATCAGACGTCTAACGTCCCTATAATGAACAGCGCAAATAACACAGAGCACTTAACATCCACCACAAAGAAGAAGGACAGTCCAAAACATGAGACCTTTGTAACACCCGTAACCAGTCATAAACAGGCACACAAAACTTTAGAGCAAGCCGAACATCTGGATCAAAATATATGCCAAATAAATGGAAGACCTGCTTCCAACAGCAATACAGAAATAACTAGACTCACAGATGAAACATTAAAACTGGAAAGTCAAAGCAATGCCACAAAAGAAACACCTATGAATTTAACAACTGCAAAACAGCATGAGATAATCAAATCACCATCAGACTGGACACAATCAAAAGATGAGAAAGAAGCCCCTGCTTCGGTTATGTCTTCAACTGGATTTACAGCTATTACATCTACTCAGCAAACTAAACATATAACAAACCCTATAAAAGACAAAGAAGTGTTTACAAGTGACGATAATCATCATATCAGTCATACTCAGGAAAAAACCTCAAATAAGATTAATGCACCAGAAGTCAGTCATCAGGTGGATGGTAAGAACAGTCCACAAGATAAAGAAACTGAGCCACAAACAGGCAACACAGCTAAAACAAATGAAGGCTGTTTTGTACAAGAACCTGAAAAGCATGAAAACAAAGAATTACTAATGTCAAAGCCAAATATGGAAGAAAGATTGAAACCTACATCTTCTGATGAGGACATTTTTGTACAACTACCTAAAAAGAATGAAAACATAGAATCAGGATATAAAACATCAAAGCCATATATGGAAGAAAAACTTCGATCTTCTGATGAGAACAGTTATTCATTGAAGCTAAAAGACAAGGATACAAAAGACTCAAATGATCACATAAAAAAATCTGACATGTTAACAGACAGTCAGCTTCAACAAGAAATCCCAAGAAATAGGACAGATCTGACTGAAAGGACAAAAGATCAGCATGAAAAGACAGAAAATACATCCAAGGTAGAACACCAATCAAAGAAAGACGGCATAGAAATAAACAGAAGTATCACTGAGCCCATAATTACTGAAAATAAGGAGTTAAGGGAAACGATTTCAACACAAAACAAGAATGATCAACATGTGAGCTGTTCTGATTCAGACGTAAGTGCTGACTCGGTAAAACCAGAATCTGAAAGCCATGTCATACACATTGCTAGCAAAGAAGATAGTGCCCAGAATGAGCCAATAATTTATAATATTTGTGTTTCGAGCAAAACGAATGATATTGTAGAGGATGAACCTGTGATCTTTAGCATTTCCATATCAAGTTTATCTGATACCTCTGTGAATCAAGATTCCATAAGCCAAAATAATACTAATGTTGGTCAAGCATCGCTTTCAGAGGAGCACGCAGAGAAAAAAGAACAAGTAATGGTTGACAGTATTGATAAAAAAGGAAGAGAGGAAGAAAAGCTTTTAAAGGAGCAAAAACAGACAGAAGAAGACAATTTGGATAGTATTAAAGCAGAAACACAAAAAGAATGTCCAGAACATAAAACCGATAGTATGAAGACTGAAGTTCTTGAGACAAAACAAGAAACTGGAAAGAAAAAATGTGACCCTCCTGCAAGCAAAATTAAACCTGATTGTAACCAATCAACTGAAGTGGACAGTATTGGTTCAGCCTATGAGAGGCTTTTGGTCAAATATGGGCTTCGTAATTCAGATATTGTTAAATCAGAGCAAGATCAGGACCAGACGCACACAAATATTAAGGAAAAGCCTACACATAAGCTCTCACCAAAATTACAGAGCCACACAAGAGATGATCATGAATCTAGAGAGAATTCATTGGTCTCTGCTGATACAAACACTAAACGTTCTAAAGAATTAAGAAAATCGAGTTCTCTAAAAGAAGAAACTGAACTTTTAAAGCAAAGGGAAAATATTAAGGAAAATATTTTGCCATTAATGGAGAAGTGTCCCACAGTTAACTCTGATGGGGAAGACATGGGAAGAGCGGTTGGTGAGATGGAAAAGAAACAAAATAAGAGAGAGCTGACTGCTGGAAACAAAACAAATGATCCAGATGTTTTGGTAAATAAAATTGTATTAAATTGTGCCCCAACTTCTAAGGACAATCTGAATATACAGTCTACTGTTTCTTCAAAGCCTGTCACTACAAAAAATGGTGTCCAGTTAGAGGAAAATAAGCAAGTTAGAAAGGAAGGACAAACTATTCAGACAGTACTGAAAGAGAACAGTGATGAGAGATTGCTTCACAAAACTGTTAATAGTGACACTGTGCAAAGTGTGAAGTGTAAGAATGATAAGCAGCTTTTACCTGGAATCAATCCTTCTGACACTAGTGAAAGGTCTACTCTTAATGATAATTATGAAATATCTGTGACTGTTCCAGAAGAAACTAAAACTCCATTCAGAGGTCAAGACAACCGAGTACAAGATGTACATCTAGTCCAGAACAGTCAGATATCAAGCAATCAAAAAATTAAGACAACTGATTCAAAGCTCTAATGCAAGCAACAAGAGGAATGTGCAAGAGATGTTGTTAAATCTGAGAAACCAAGAAAAGATCCAGATCTAATCAAAGATAACAATGCTCCACAAAACAATAGAACAGACATTATCTGGAATAAGGAATTTTCAAATAAAAAACCATCCAAATTCATAACAAGCGAAGAAAAATCACACAAGAATGATCATTCTACCGTTGCTAATAAACAGGTCAAAGGTAATGAGGATCTGATCACAAATGAATCCATTGCTAAAAATACTGACCATGGAGTAATTCCAGGTTTAAAAATAGATAAACATGTCCTTCAAAATAGTTCTGTCAGTGTCCAAAATAAAATTAATTGTCCAAGACAAAATGCAGGTGGAATTTCAACAACAATACCAAACAGAACCAAGGAGAGCACAGAAAGATTAGAAAATGAGAAACTGAAAAGTGAAGAGATTAAAATTGAGAAAAAAGAAATCAGCACAGTAAATAATGATAATGCACTGAGGGTATTATCTTTAAATAAAATTAAGAATGTTTTTGAAAGTGAATTCCCTAAAAGGGTTAATAGGAAAGAAACAATGGCAAAACCACAAGAAGAAGACAAGACTTACAATGACCACCCGGCTACGGCAAAAGCTGACCATGGTAGAAAAGACCCTGGAAAAAGAAGTGAGGTTGGAGCTAATAAAGATGATCACAGTACTAATGTTAATGTATACCAGTACCATCCGCTAAAAGGCTTTATTCCAGAAATTAAAGAAAATAGACATGAGTCTATTAAGAGTCAAGTAAGCACTGAACGATCTAATCATGATACAATGCTTAAAAAGCAAGATGGTAACCCAGTTAAAACTAAGGATATGCAGAATGAAAGAAAAGCAACCAAGCCTGAGATCTCAGCCTTAGCCGACTATGCTAGACTGAAAGTCATATCAGCAGAAGCTGATAGCAATACTGAAAAGGACATACTCCTAAAAATGAACACCAATCGGAAGTATAATCTATCAGTGGAGGAACCACAGAATCTGTCCTCAGAGCAATTTAAAAGGGGCTTGCTTAAGGGACATGAGTGCCAAGCCAGGGACAGCATCATACCTCATCCAAAACCTAGATCACTGGCCAAAAACTCAGATGATGGAAATGTTTCTGTTAAAAATAAAGATATTTCCAGAGCAGAACATGTTGAATCAAACACAACTCATTTTACTGAAAAACGCTACGGATACCCAAATAACCATAAAATTCAACCGACCCAGAACACCCATGTTGCTCAAAATTCAGTGGTGGAGGTTGAGAGCAATAATGATACCCTACCAAAGTTGAAACTACCTGTTAATGTTAAAACCCTGGGAAAGGATATAAATAAAGTATATTCATCTCAAAGCTCCAGGGACAGCATACATAATAATAAAATAAATTTACAAGAAGACAGCCCAACATATGTGGTGCCACCGGAGACAAGGGATGGAGAAAGAACTGAAGAGCTTCAATACTACATTGTCAATGCACTGGAAAAGGAAATGAAACCAAAACTTACAAATGAACCAGTTCAATTAAATCAAAACGTAGATTCAAGGAAAGTACCCGAAATCCCTGCCACAGGGCCAAGATCCAACACCTCCTCTCCAGCCATGGGAAAGCCCACCATGTTCAAAGTAAAAGACAACACAAACAAAACCTTGTCAGTTACTAAAACTGTGAGACCAAGGTTTCACAGATCACTTTCTCAGGAACACAGAATCTGTTCACCAAATGAGGTTCTGTGTGGGGCAGAAAATAACAGGTTTGATCAGGATCGTGAACAGAATCCAAAAATACCTGCTAAACCTTCAGCCTGGCATGAGCCCTCAATGACTTTACAAATGGTCCCCAAAGCAAAAGAAATTATGTCCAGAAAACATTTGTTCTCACCGGGAGCCAAAGAACTAAAGAGCTACAACAAAAGGATCCAAATGGTTGAAGATGATACTCGCTCAGTCATCAGCACAATGTCAGAAGATTTAGAAAATGCTGCTAGTGCAGTAATTGTAGCAGATTCTCCAACTTCATGTGGCGTTGACACTGATAAAAGAAATGTATTTGCAAGACCAGAGTCATCTTGCTATGAACGACCTGAATCAGCCTGCTATAATAGACCTGAATCAGTCTGCTATGAACGACCTGAATCAGCCTGCTATAATAGACCTGAATCAGTCTGCTATGAAAGACCTGAATCAGTCTGCTATGAAAGACCTGAATCAGTCTGCTTTGAAAGACCTGAATCTGCATGTAGTGACATGAGATCTCTGAGCAAGCCACCTGTTGTTCCTCCCAAAACTGAGAAGGGCCTCCGTCGTGCCAAAAAACTCACAACAAGGAGGATAAAAAAAGCAGAGGTCAAGATGACATCTGATAACCAAGGGCAAACTGAGACTATGCCTATTCGAGGTGTGTCCAGCGTGCCATCTTCACCTATGGAGCACATGATAACTCACCAACCAGCAGAAGCTTCCCCACCAATATCCCACTATCACGTTCAACCTAATTATCCATCTCCAGCACCTAGCCTTATGGCTCATTCTTTCCCAGTTACTCAAAGAAAGCTCTTACAAGATCCAAACTCAGGGCAGTACTTCATGGTGGACATGCCAATGCAGGTCAAGACAAAGACCTTTTTTGACCCTGCGACAGGTAAATACTTACAGCTCAATGTGCGACAAAGTCCCCAGAGTACACAGTCAACCCCTGTGGAGGTCTTGGGTCCCTCATATGTGATGTACCCGGGTTTTCTTCCAATGTCTGTGTCTGTGCCATCTGTACCCTCTTTAAGGTCATCATCCCAAATGTCAGCACCAGCCACTCTACAAGAGGAACAGAGCAAGCTAGAAGCAGGCAGTGAACCAAGAGAACTGGAAAATTGCCAGACAGAAGACCACAGGAACGCCCATCAATACAATGTGCCCATGTGTGGGACACATGAACAAAAAATACACAGAGGAAATAATGTCAGATTGACTCCAAGACATACGCATATAATAACAATGAGTGAACTGGAGGACTTTGCAATAGAGAACACCTGACTAACGCTGGCTAAAAAGTCCCGGATGTAAACACTGACTTTTGAATACAGAGTAATTCAATGATTAATATAATGCACTTTTATGCTGGGGTCATTTTTAAGGCTTGCTGTGAAACTGCATTTTTTTAGTTGTGGTATACATTTAAATTAAACTGGGGTCACTGGTTTTCAGTCACAATGCTTTTTTATAAAGATATTTGGAAATAAAATGTATTTTAAAATAAAAACAGTGTTTGTTGTACCGCAGGCATTGTGAACAGGAGATGAGTGCTTTAAATGAATGAATGCATTGTGTGAGGATGAAATGTGGGGAATAAATTAAATTAAAAGAATTGTACATTCAACATTGTTATATTTAGCTAAATACTACAGGAAACACCCTTATATGTTGGATTTAAAGTATGCATTTGTTAGGCATTCCATTTTAATTGCATTTCATTTATTAGTGTTTCAAACATTACTGTTTTAAAGCAGTAAAATTCAATTGTAATATTTGAAAGCCAAAGATAGATACATATATACATACATTCCTGGTTTATAATTCGTGCTAAGGGTATTTAGCCGTTCTGTTAGCGGTGTGTGCAACCTTCACACAATTTGGCATTTATTTTGAGTAAATAACTCAATAAAACAAAGTAAAGTACACCAACACTGAAATACTAAAATTATTTTGTCTTTACGCATTTCCAGTGAGAGCATAAGCATGTGAGCTAACGACAACCTGTATCACAATTTTTGTCAGCTGCTAAACAATCTGTTGACAAAGATCCCCAGAACATTCACTGGCTAATTAGCTAGCATGCTGTCTGACAGGCCTGGAAACTGTGAGTTAATGTAACCTACAACTATAACATCCATACTATCAGAAACTGAACCACCTAAAACTATTCCTTATATGGTCACAATTATTGAATAATTTCGTTTTGAATACTGCTTAAATATGTTATAAATATGGTGCAACATCATTACAGGCACTGCTCAACAGACCACTCTAGTGGTCTCACATAGTATTGTATCATGGATCAAGTCACACCAGCCACATGAAAATCCTGAAGGACCAGAGGGAACCAAACGAGATTTTATATGTATCAGCATATATATTTTATAGATATTAATCTTTATCCTTTTTTGCATTTTTGCATGTTTGCATTTTTGATTTGGCATAGTTTTATTCATTCAGGCTAGGAAACAGCACTTCATGCATCCTAGAGGCTATGCACCAATTAAGTGTTATTTAATTACCCTGGGTAAGTGTTTTTGGATTTTGGGAGGAAACCAGAGCTCCTGGAGGAAACCGGAGAAGACACGGGGAGAACATGCAAAGTCCACACAGAATTGGCTGGGATGAGCCAATGTTACATATTTAGATAATCTGCAAAATGTTCTTTTATAATAAGGAAATTACTATTTCTTTTAAATGGGTGTATGATCAAATGTACCTGGCTACAATGGTCCAAATACAATTTGTGCAATACATTTTGTTTAATTAATAAATTAATGAATAGTCTTTAATTAGATACACATTCCAAAAAACGATTTATTTCTTATAGATATATATTTAATAAAAAGGTCATTAGAATTTGTTTCCCTGAGTAAGAGTAAGGAAGCATGACAATTTTGTCAGCTTTATTAATAAGTATTTAACCACAGATGAAACACACTGATTATGTTATTGCTCTAATGCAGGAAAGGGCAATTATGACACATGCAAACAGCCTTATCATTGTCGGTGCAGCATGCCGGCATCTTAAAACTGAGTTTGAATATAGTGTTACTGACAATGGAGCAATAATGAAACAAGAAAACCCATTAACACTGACAAAACACAATTTGGAAAAATTGTATTATTTTCTTTTTCTAGGTTTTGGCTCATCTCCAGTTAATTTAATCTAACAATGCTTTTCAGAATGAATTAGAAGAATGCTGGAATGCATGTAATGACACTGAATAATCAATAATGCACATGAACCTTAAAAACTTAAAAAAGTGAAAAATAACTTTATAGCTAGGTTTTGAACACTTTGTGTTTGATATTTAAATTACAATGATTTTGCAATACCTTGGACTTGGACTTTAAACATTGAAAGATGGCATTGAAAAATTTGGTGCTTCCAGGACTATAGCTTATAATAGATTGAGATAAGTAAGCTCCAGATTCTTCATATTGTGCAAATTGTGAAAATCGATTCCTGGAAAATGTCCAAAGTACTCAATGTTTCTAATGATGAAAAAAGGAGCATTTAAGCATTACAAACTAACATTATAATCACTTTATTATTTTACTTGCAATTCTCAACATAAATGGTGTGCTGTTGTCTTTGTGACAAGAATATTAATACAGAACATCTGGAAAGTATACATTGCTTCACTTTTTGATTAGAGTCCACCTGCAGTAAATCCAGTTGATTGGACAGGATTTTGAAAGGCACACCTGTCTATATAAGGTTCCATGGTTCTCAGTACACATCAGAGCACAAACCAAGCCATGAAAACAAGTCCAAGGAACTGTCTGCAGACCTCCGAGATCAAGGCACAGATCTGGGGAAAGGTGCAGAAAAATGTCTGCAGCATTGAAGGTTCGAATGAGCACAGTGGCCTCCATCATCCGAAAATGGAAGAAGTTTGTTAGCATTATGTTGGGTAACTTTAAGTAGCAGCTTGCTAACCTGCTGACTAACATAGTAGTTTATTCATTGCTAGCATTGCCCTATTTATTGATTTAACTATTTTTTTTAAACCAAGAAAGATTTTGGTGGCTTTAACCATAACCAATTCACATCAATTAAATAGTTTGTGTAATTATCAAGATTTTGGAGTTTATTGCCATATGCACGGAGAAACAAATAGTTTCTCATTACAATTATTTTTTTTTTTACAACTTGTGCTACAAGTTACAATTCACGGACAAAGTATGTTACAAAGACCAAACAGAGATAAAAGTGGAGGAAAAGTGTAAATACTGTCTATACAAACATACACATAACGACTATGTACATGCAAATGTGTGAATGACAGTGAATGACAAAAAAAAAACTTTGTGAATGAGGGAGTAAAAACTTTTTAATGAAATCTTTTTCTAATTGCAAAAGAAACTTTCACATAGTAAAAGGTTGAGGGGTTGTGTCATAAAAAAAGGTTTGGCTATCAGACAGCTTTTCTGGTGGTATTGGGCTCTGCCATGTCAGTGGGGTGTTGCATCATGCATTATTTAGACAGTACTTTGTGATGATACATAATTCCATATCAATTATTTATGCTAATGTGTGTGTGTAGTTTACTTAATTGTTATTGACTTGCAAAAGTAATTTCTTGAAAATCCTCAAGGACGTGGATTTAATCAGTTTAAGTCATTTTTCTGAGGGGGGGGGGATTACTGGATGCTGCATGTTCACATAGCCATAATGATGATTATGATAAATTCTTTTTTTTTATCGAAGTTCATGATGTTGGTCAATTTGTCTAATTTACATTTAGGCAAACTGTTGTACTCAAATACAGCATAAACACTTCAAAGAATTGTAAAATTTCCATTTTCCACAATTTGGTACAGTTACAGCCTTGTTCCAAAATAAAATACATTTATTTATTCCCTCAAAATTCTCCACACAATACCTCATAACAACATGACAAAAGTTTAAAATATTGTTTGGAAGTTTTGCAAATGTGTTTGAAAAAAAAAAAACATTTCCAATGTGTTTGGAAAAAATATAAATTTCCATTTCCAGTGGCTGACATTTTTGTGGACTCCATTCAAGTTGTCAAAACAATTGAAAGATGATCTGTGGAAACAAGATGCACCTGAGCTCAATTTGGAGTTTTTAGAGTTTGTCATTGTGGGGTATTTTGTGTGTAATTTTGAGGTAGTGCTAACAAAAAGACTTAAGGCACAATAAACTGTACATATTTTTTAATTAAATGCCTGCTTGAATACTTTTTTGTGGTTTTATGCAGTACAAACATTGGAATTAGAAATATTGGAATACTTTGTAATTTAGATGTGTCTAAAACTCAACTCGAGTCTACTTTTTGAATTTGAGCAATTTGAATTGATTGGTTATGGGCTGGAACCGCACCCAACACAAGACCAAAAATGATGATGGATTTTCCAGATCATGGTAAATCACAGATTTGCATCCATCATGTATAAATATTTGAGTATTTTCTGGACAATGTGGCCTTATAATACTGACATGGAAGAAGGTTGGCCAAATAATTTAACCTCAGAGCAAATTGGACAAATTAGGAATTTAACTAATGTAAAAGTAGCTCTTGACTAGCAAGGAAGTTTTCTGCTTTGCTAACTACAATAGCATCGTAAGCTACAAGAGCTATGTTTCCTTTTGCTAAATTAAGATATTTTAATAATATCTACATTTAACATGTTTATAATATACTGTGAAATTTATGAGTGAAGGGCATTGCGGAAAACTAATATTGAATGTGCATGACCTTTGATCCCTCAGACAGCACTGCATTAAAAAACAACTCTCTGATTGAATCAATAAATCCACATGAGTTTGGGAAAAATCCTTGCAGTAAAACAGTTGCATCTACAAATGTGTGTTAAGTTGAGGTGTATAAAAGTGATATATCAAGATTTAAATACAAGTGACTTGGAATGGGCGGAGTCAATGTGAAAATATGTGCTCTGCTATTTTCAAATTGGTTTTAAATATTAATAATGCCACGCTACTTAGCCAAATTTAAACAATAACATCTGTTATGCTATTGGGGAGTGTTATTGTTATCGCTTCGGCAGATCTATGAAGGCACATCATCACATTTTTTTTAGGATGGTCCCTACATGTTACTGTAAGACTCCAAGCCACATACATATTACAATACAGCCAGATAGTAAGAGTGTACAGGTGCCAGACTGGTATGGTTTTCTGTTCAGTACAAGTTTTTATTTTAGTATTTTGTTATCTGTGACATTGTGGCACAGCAGCTGATATGGAGCTTTAATGTTCCAAGTTCCTGGTAACCTGGTTTTAATGTTTTGTCTAGGTGTTTTGTTTCTAAAGGTATCTAAAAGATACCTTTAGATGCATTGCTACTGACTGATATCTGTAAATGAACAAGTAAGATGTGTGTCTTGTCTTAAGATAAAACTGTTCAGTCCTCAATATTATTTATGCATTCTGTGCTGAAATTGAACCATGATGATAATTAGACTTTCCAGTAAATCAATAGTCCCAGGCACACTTCCAAGTCAACAAAAGCTTGGTTAAGGAACTGGTCCTGGAATATCCTGATGTAGCATTTTCTCCAAATTCCCCCCAGTAAATATGTGGTGGGATTTATAAAAAGCAGTTACATCATGCAGTATCAAGCCTTGATGATCTACAAGAAGAATAGTCTATATTCCACAAGAGGATAATTCTGAATTTACTGACGTTGGAGTAAGAATAAAAATGCAAGTTTTTATTTGCATGAGAACTAGATGTTTTTACGTTTTACAAATCAAGAGTAAATCATGTTAACTCAAGTTATCAAAGTTATCAAAGCTTCTGGGATGTTATCAATACATATTATTTCTCATACAGTAAAAGACATACACTACACTGTTCTAATAAGCAACTACTTAGGCTTAGAGCTTAGCACACAGTAAAAATGAAGTTGTGCATCGAATGCAACAGAATCAGTGGTTAATTTAAACTAAATAAGTAATAAGACCAGCGCTTGTTTCCGGGTTTCAGCGGTACTCTTTCTATACAAGGAAGTCTATAAATAATTGATCAGAGCCAGATGGTGTATAAGAGGCAACAGGAGATGTTTACATGTTTAATTGTTTTAAAGAGCATGTCAAAACAGGACCAGAGTGAGAACAATCCCAGTCTGTCATTGCCTTGAAGATCACATCTTCCATTCAGTGAGTAAAATTTACCTTATCAAATAAAAACAATACAGCCAAAATGCATTTTTCATGTTTCACATTCGATTTTTTATATTAATGCATGTCATATTTTACATTAAGAAATTATTCTTGACACAATGCAATTTCTCACATCACCTGACTTTACAGTATACAGGCATCTTACATCAAAGTGGTCTAGATTTATAAAATATATGAATTCACATTGGCAGCCAGGGTAAAATCTTTCCACACACACCACCACGTCTTTTCACCACCAACACCAGTTATGGTGCTGGATAAAAAGTTTATGGCCATTATATCATTCATAATAATAGGTCAAATGTAACAATAATAGATAAATAACAATTGAATAAATAGCTTAATGCACCCACAATCAAATTATAATACAATAGCAGAATACATTGAACACCTCGTCCTGTTCTTTTGACCGCATCTCAAGAGGACAGCAGCAGGTATTCATTAGGAACTTGTAAATCCTCATGTCCAGGGGAAAAAACACCCCTTATTTCTTATCTTGACTCTCCTTTGGGCAGTGCAGCTGCTTGTCGGGGGTAGTTCCCTGAGCTGGAAGCTTTGAGGAAGCAGAGCCAGAGCTGGTGTCTCCACCTCCCGCTGCATTGGTGATTTGACTCAGACTAATAGCAGTTCCAGCCCCTGGTGCTGGTATTGCCCCGAGTAGATTGGCAGACTGGAGCAGAGCCTCAGAATGTTCCCTGGCCTTCATGCGCAGAGCAGCCACACTCGCTGTCCGATTACTCTGGCAGCCGTAAGGAGGGAGGAAGGACAGGCCCATAGGGTCAGGCACACAGCATGAACATAGTGGATTTCCTGCTGTGAAATACAGTAAACAAGACGTGTGTCAGAAGAGAAAAGAAATAGCGCTGTAAGGAACATTCTGTTAGGTCTTTACATCGATGAATGTGAACTCACATAGTAAATACATCAAATAAAGAGTACTGCAGTAAGACTTAAACATTTATGACTTTTAAGCTAATTAAATTTCTCACTTACATGAGACGAATCCATGCATCAACTGATTGTTTTAAATGTTTTAGTATACAAGCTGTTTAAAACAACACGCTTCTGCCAGCATGCTGAAGCTTTAAGACGCAATTAACTCTTTAACTTTTTCAGATCTATTTCTAAGTTGTTTCTAAAAAGAAATTAAATCATCATTCAGATCAATAAAATTTCCATATTTTAAAACTAGTTAATACAAAAATGTTAAAAACCTTAAATGTCCAACTGCCTCTCACACTGTCCACTATAGAACTTTTCAGTTTTGATTATTTGCATAGACATCAATGTTCTGTAAAATATTACTTTTTAACATTTACAGTATGTCAGATTGCTTTCAGACGGCAAGGTGGGTAGCATTGTCGCCTCATTGCAAGAACGGCCTTGAAATATGAAATATTATGTAACTACCAGTACTGTAATGAAGGTAAACAAAGTAAAACATGATGCTGCAATGATTCCTAAAATGTATATTTATTTATATTTTCAGCATTATAAAATGGCTGGACAGAAGGTAATGATTTTTTATGTCTAAAACTAATTTCTTTTTAATTCTATTTATCTGATTTTTTGAAGTATTTTTAAATTAATTGCTATTTGAAATATTTGTGATGGACTAGCGCCCCAGGGTGTTAGCATGTGCCTTGCATCAGTTGAAGAACTGGGATAGGCTCCAGCACCCCTCCCCAACCCTGATTAGGATAAGGGGTTAAAGAAGATGAACTGAACTGAACTGAACTGATGAGCTATTTGAAATGTGGAAAGTAGAGCACAATTATGGCCAAGAAAGCTTTTCTGTGATGTTTATTAAAGCTTTTTTGTAATGATGTCACTATAGTCAATCCACATAATGTGAACATTTATTGGTAGCAGATAACCAGCAACTAGACAGTATTAATACAAAAAGTATTAATAATCCTCACACTTTTTAAATAGCACATGTACTTTTTCAGTGTTAATTGGGATTTTTAATATAGAATGTATGTTTTTAGTTTCAATGCAATTAGTAAATGTTTTCTTACCTTTTAAAGTCGCCACCTGTGACAAAGCTTGGGCATAAGTCGCAGTGTTTAGAAGAGTCCCAGGTAAACATGATGGGAAAAAGGGTCCTCCAGGACCAACTGCTCTGTTAATACTGCACATTGAAGAAAGAACAGTGAGTGACAGCTTGTGTTTAATTATCACAATATGTGGAAAAGAAGGAGTAGCTTTATAGATAGTAAACTGAATTATCGGCTTACTTCTGCTGTGCTTCCAGAGGTTCCTTTTTGTTTCTGTTTTGTTCCACAGGAGACTGGTTAAGGTTTCGAGCGGGAGTGCCTTCACTCATTTGCTCCTTACCGCCATCCTGATCTGAGCTGCCTCGCTCTGTCTTCCTCCACTTTGCTCTTCGGTTTTGAAACCACACCTAAATAGAAAGCACAGAATGTATTGATTAACTATACAAGGAAACAAGAAAAAAAATATAGCGCCTTCAAAAAAAGAAGAAAAGATGCAGCCCAAAACAGTCTAATCATTGTCTTTAAAAAGACAATGTGTGGTTTTTATGGTGTCATATTTAAAACTATATAAAATAAGGATTCACTACAAAACAAGAGATTCAGGAACTGTTTGCACTCTCAATAAAAATCATCTTTAAACTGGTTAGTTTTAGCAACAAGGCAATCCATGATTTATTTTTGACTCTGGTCAAGGTCATGGAGGGTCCAGTGCCAAGCAAATACAATGGATGCAAAGCAAAAACCTGCAAAAGACAGGCCATCAATCCATCACAGGCATCACACAGTCAATTACCCAGTCCATGTGCACAGTTTACAATACTAGTCCATACTAAGGGGAAAGGGGCATCCAGAGGAGATCCACCCAGTGAGAGCATGCACATTTCTTCAAGAGAAGTGAATTAAACTAAAGTCCCCAGTGTCACTCTACCACTTGCCACTGTGCCGTCCTTGAAATAAATGTACTATATAATATATAGTACTATTATATATATAATATATATATATAATTTGATTTCTTTCATTTAAATAAAAAACATATTGTAAAAGTAATAAAAATAACAAATTGGGTGCAGTGAATTCATTACTGGTTTTCTTTCTTTTTTAACAAACTACATTAAAAACAATTATTTCAGAGGGTTTAAGATATACAACCATGGTAAAGTTTTTTAAAACCATTTATATGAATGACTTAATAACTGCCCACTTGGTCAGATAGGGGCACAACCTGATATTTTGGTCTTGAGATGCCAACACTAATAAATAAATAATGTTCCTCTTTGCCATATCAAGAACACATTTAACATATTTGTGTAAAATGATTTATGAAACACGCATCTTGACCCACATATAAATATTTAAACTGGCTTTAGATTTTGTAGCACTTGGTAACCAGAGTCAATGGTGACTTATTTCTAACTTCATCAATTGGCGAACATATGTGCTGCAAGTTCTTGCATCTTAATTGAATGAAGGTCATTGCCTGTAACAACATTTAATTGAGCAATTTTTCATTATCATTTTCTAATGACTTCCTACTGACAGTCTCCGTGCTTCTGAGAGTGAACAATGATGAAGTCGTTTATTTCCCTATTTAGTGATTGTTTGACAACATCAGATTCGATTAAGGCTGCACTCTCTAACGCATTAATCATATTTGAATAGGAAAGGGCCATAATAGAGCAGTATCTGCACTGCCCATATATGCCAGCATTGTGTAAAGGTACAATCATGCCAACACAAAAAAGGTCTACATTGTGACATTGTGCATTATTCGAAATGATAGGAGACAACATTTTACTGGCAGGACAACAACATTCAGAGTGCAATTGTGGCAGCATTATCTCACCCTTGCACCTTCCAGCTAGGAGTCATGATCCCCCTGCACTGCGTGCTCTATAATTGCACCATTCATCTCAATTTGCAGTTTGGTCTTAGTGCAACAAAGCCAATTGACACTTTCCAAAAGGAGGAGGGGATGTAACCCTATACAACAAAAAAAGAAAATTTATTTCCCAATAATAATGTAAGCTTAATATCCCCGCATGCTGCTACTGATTCATGTTCAGATTTAATAATGCGAATCTGGTAATCCGATTAGAGAGGCAATAATTTGTTTACACTCCCTAATTTACAGCAGTGAATGCCATTATTGCCGGGTTTAAGCGATAGTAAGATGACCCAGGGGAACACAAGGCCAACTCTTCCATCTCCTACAATTAGATCTAGGAAAGCCGATAGCAAATCTGGAATGCAGCAAATTGCATACGGGATATACATGGATTTAATTACACCTGGATGAATTTATAACAAACGTAATATGTGTAGCAAGACTGTGAAACAAGACTGATGCTGCGTCTGGAAAATAGGTTTGCTTTTAAACCATTTCCAAAGAGACTGAATAAAGGAAAGACAAGTCCAAGAGATTTCCTTTACCTTGGAGACGCGGACAAATTAGTGCAGGACATTATCACTAGTTAATTATGAATGACCGATTAATCAACCTAATCTAATATTGCTCATTATGTTGATGTTATTAAAGTGCGCCGCCCGAATGACTGAGAGCCTTAATTTACTATCTTCGGCCAACAGCATGATCTTCAACACAGATAAATCCCACAGTAAGACTTAAAGACCAACGACACATATCGTGTCTGATCTAATTACAAATCATATAATAATAGATATTAGTATTTAGTGTTTCTCCTTAGAGATGGAAATGTTAAGCTTTGATTTTGATTTCAAGGTTAAATAATAGAAAACTCGTTTTGTCATATGTGTGTGTCCCACAGGGTCTGATGTCCTGTTATCGAAGTAAGTCCTACGTCTAGGCTTTACCTGAACACGGGCTTCTGTCAGATTAATCTTCATAGCCAGTTCTTCTCTTGTAAACACGTCCGGGTAATGGGTTTGGGCAAAAACTGCTTCAAGTGCTTCTAACTATAAAATACAAAATACAATACACGTTCAAGATTAGACAAACATTTAACTAAACGAAGCTTTTTAGTCATATACATCTTACATCTAAATGGTCTCCTTAAATCAGTAAAAACCTAACAAAAACTCTTTAAAATTAGGCTCCTTTAGTAATGGGGGTATAATTGTACAGTAATATTGTATAAGTAATACAATATAAAGCAAAAAATATTGTAAGTGCAAATATAAACTTAAACACAACATGAGGTGTATTAAACCTGCAACCCAATTGTTCTTTTTTTCATTTAACAGAAAAAATAAATTATAAACAGATTTGCAAAAATTACTTTTCCAACATTTATTTTCTGTGTGAAACAAACTTCCCCATAATCACAGACAGACGCCTATAAAAACGTCGCTTTAAAATATTTCACGTATAAAACGTGTGAGTTTGGCTGGTTGCCTTTATTCAGATTAAGCAATACTGTATAAAGTAAGAATAAAAAATCCAGAAAAGGGAAAAAAAAAAATGTTTTATTTCAAATAATAAGTTTGCAACAAAATAGTGTTGAAAATAGTAACAATTAAAAGTTTTCA
>JAYDZG010000039.1:24885164-24897927 GCA_034509265.1 Microcambeva bendego
AACAATTTGGAAACCCCTGCAAACACATATAGAACAAGGCTGCTAGAAACTGTCCTTACTCACTCCTCAAACCCTGACCAGGATAAATATGAAATGAAATATGAAATGCAAAACAATACACATGTTCTTCAGCCAGAACAGCTCATATATGTGCATTAGCGTACCTGGCTGGGGCTGGAGCAGCTGCTGTGGATCCTCTGGCGTAAGGCAATCTGCATTGTTGTCTGGACACTTTCAAAGCTTTAAGTGCATCTTTAGCGACCCGGTTGGCCTCAGCCTCAACTAGGACATAGTCTGGGTTTGATGCCTCCATGATGGTGTCATGTTTCATCACACTGTGGATCCCAGACTTCTTGAAGAGTTTGGCGAGCACATAGTCATCACTTTGCCGCTCTCCCTTCCCGTCCTTCCGATCCTCACTGTCCTCTTTGTTATAGGGTCTATTTTTGACTAGGTGGGACACACGATGACCCTCAAAGCGGGCGTCTTTGGAATGTTTTCGTCTTTTATGCTTGTGTTTATGGTCTTTTGAGGGAGAGCTGTTGCGTGTGTCACAATGTTTCTTTTTCTCTCTGTGTTTCTGAGGAGTGCCAGCATTAAGAAGTTCTTGCTGAAGACCGTTTGGTAATAAACTATCATGTGATGTCGAATTGAAAGAGTTGTTTTTCTTATTTGAGATATTGTTGTGCAGGCCATTTGGCGTCTCGTTTTTTTCTTCATGTGGTGAAGTCGGTAAGGATTTCTCTCGCTTTGAGGTAAGCGGTTTAGGAGAATGGTTTAACTGAGAATGACGTTGAATAGTGGGTCTCTTTGGAATCTGTACATCTGAACCAGTGCCTAAATAGAGCAAAATCAAAAGTTTGTTTAATGCAGACACTACGGTCATGTGACCACTAGGTAGATTGTACATTGTGAACCAATGGTTCGTCAATTCTCAGATCAATTAATGGCATTTACCAGCTTATAAATACCTGCAAATATTGCACTGGTCTCGGTTCCCTGAGAGCCATCGGGACTGCTAAGTGTGAAGAGCTCGTAAATGTCATTGGACTTGAAAAACCGCCGCTGCTTCGGATCTTTGAGTACTCGATTGGTGAGAAACTGCTTGAAGATTTGTCTATGAAATTGGGACAGCAAAAGCACCCATGAAGAGGACGTAATGTCTTACAACACACACCAGACCCACACTTAAGATTAATAATAACCTAAATCATATTAGCATAAACTCACATTCAAATAAAAAAGTACATAAACTCATAATTAACACGGATAGGAGTGAATAAATCCTAATATCCATCTAATGATCTCTGAAAATAACCACTGCCTTATTCTGTACAATCGCACGTTGTTGGGTCCCACTTGCAAATACGTTTAGAAATGTAATAAATGTATAATCCATTAACTGGTAATTAAATCTTCTGTAGACAATATGATTATGTAACAAAACAACATTGCTTTAATCTTTATTGCTACAATAAAAGCAAGCAGAACAAGCACAGCAAATAAAAATGAAATTATAATTTAAAATGCTTACATTTCCACTCTTTACAATCCACAGCACAGTTAACCTGGATTAGTTGGAACTAACCTGTGGTAAATCTTTTCTTCGATGGTCCCGGCGGTAAGCAGTCTGTAAACGGTGACTTGCTGTTTCTGTCCTATTCTCCAAGCACGTTCGCGTGCCTACGGACCACAAACGAGTCGTTTCACACTTCAACAGAAGACATGAGGTACCGACTAGAACCCGGAGCACGATAAAATCTCAATGCTCATCTTGCACACACAATAAAGGTTAAATGGGAACAAACCTGTGTGTCTGTGCTAGGGTTCCAATCGGGATCGTAGATGATCACTCGGTTTGCGCCGGTCAGGTTGACGCCTAGTCCTCCAACTTTTGTCGTCAGAAGGAAGATAAATATATCCTTGCTCTGTCAAAAAGAGAATTTACTGAATGCTGGTCTCAATATTTATTAGAACTTGATGACAACATAATCCTGCATTCATGCTACCAGCAGTTGTAGTAATGATCTCTTGTGTGTATATTGTATTGGTATCACAGATCATAGAAGGAACACACATAAGCACTTATAGCACATTCAGAATCAGAATATAGATCATAAAACATGTCGATGATGATGTAATTGAGCAATCAATAAACTTCTTTACCTCATTGTACTTGGCTATGAGTGGCTGCCTGGAAGCAATAGTGGTGGTGCCATCCATTTTGAGGTAGGAGTATCCATTTTCCCTGACAAACACCTCAAGGATCTCCAGCATCTGTGTTTGTGGGAGAAATGGTTTCAGACAGAGCATTGAGAACAGGATTAGTGCTAATAGGATTAAGGGAGATTAATATTACATGTACAGAAGTAACAACTGTGTGGGTTTTAGGTTCTCTCTGAAGCCAAATCTCATTTCTATTGAACAAAGACAGCTGGGTCCTGACAGACACCCTACAATGCAATAAGGGCTCATAATGAATTCTGTTAGAGGGGAAAATGACATAATAACTTTATTGGTGCTTTGGAGGCCTCTTCTTGAGAAACGGCAAGTGCATCTTATCCATCATTACACAGGCTTTGTTCATGATTTCTTTTACTTGAGACTAGCTTATAAAGGCAGAAGTTTCAAAAATGTATTTTCAAAAATGAATATTATTTAGTTATCGCGAATAACACACTCCTTCTCACATTCTACTGGTTTAGGAAAAATCAAGGTTAAATTATTAAAAATATTGACTAGTCAGGGGGAGCTAATATCGTGCAAAAATCTGTAATCTGTCCCAGTCTGTTGCTTAAAACTGTTAAAACTGAAAGACTGACCTGTCTGGACTGAGTGAAGAGCAAGACTCTGTGTCCCTGTTTGAACCACAACCTCAGAAGAGACTCCACGACTATAAGCTTGCCCGAACGTTTCCAGTAGCCAAAATGTTCCTCCTCTGCAAGGTCCTCTTCAGATAAGCCCTTTAGCAAACATGGCCCACCACTGAACAGGTCTGGATGGTTACAGATCTTTCTAAGGGCTATTAAACCAGAGAAGACCTACACAAAGGAGAAAAAGAGTTTACCTGAATATTTATGTAAACAATAAAAAAAGAAAGTGGATTCGTGCTGTCAGACTCTCCTCACAGAGGCCTTAATAAATTTCATTGATTTAATAAGGGTCATTGTACAGGGTAAAGTAAAAAGAAGTCTCTTACTTCGGAGGGTTCGATGAATCTTGCATTATATATGTGGGTTAATGGACTATGGTGACCACAATAAGCAGGTTTGTAAACTGCACTAAACTCACACAGCTTGTCTGCACATACTATTAGAGCTGATTTATTTTGGAAAAAATTGCATCACTGTGTAAAGATAAATGCATTTGTAGTCTGTGTATCATTCATAGTCAGACCTCTTGTTTTGTTGATTTTGTTGAAAGTGAAAATATATGGTTTGCTTGATAAATTTAGCACATACTACTAATACTAATAAGCAAAACATGAAATTCACATAATATACACGTAGTTAATAAGTAACGTGCCTATCCCACAAATACTAACTTAAAATAATAATAGCAATAATTAGTGAGACTAATATTGTGCCATTAACAAACCAAAGTTGGTAAGGCATCAAATTAAGCACACAGGCACCAAGAATAAAACTTTATTATGGCATGCCACTGTTATTCTTATTTCTGCCTTGCTATTGCTGCCCTGGATATATCAAAGTATTGTTAATCTAAATTAGCAAAGTCTATGACTTGAGACTTCATGTTTTACAAAAATGATACTGGCAAGAAAAAATGTTTGGTTATGTTGTATTTATGTATATATACAGCGGTTTTAAAATGTAAGGACAACAAGTATGACTGGGAAGGTGACTGTGTCAATGTTGTAGAAGAATAGGAGAATAGAGTTGATATTGTGTGTAGAATTAATGGGGGGGTCAGCCGTAGTGGTTAAGGTACTGGACTAGTAATCCAAAGGTCACCAGTTCAACCCTCACTACTGCCAGGTTGCTGCCTTTGGGCCCTTAACCCTAATGGCTAAGACTGCATACTGTACTGTAAGTCACTTTAAATAAAGGCGTCTGCTAAGTTCTGAAAATGTAAATGTATGACTTTTTGATTAGAGGAGCTGAGGTTGCCTTTTTTTTAAAGCAGGGGCGGACTGTGTAATGTTACAACAGTTTTTTTAGGAACGTGTCCGTGAGTTTATTTATCATAGTGGCATGCTGGTTTCTCATGCGTTGGGTGTTTAGTTACAAGCGATTTCCAGCCTAGCACTACATGACTGAGATTTCTTTGGAATTCCTTATCTTTCACAATGGTATATATTGCCGGGGGTAAAATAACTATATAAAAAATCTAATTCAAAACAGATTTATAGTTAAAAGTTCCCAGTGATCCTTAAAATGGGGTTCATAGACGCGTGGAAACTATTTGTGAATAGATACCAGATTTATTAGTAAAATAGGAAAAGTTTAGTCAGATAACTGCATCTCATCTTGTCATTTCATATTTTCATTTTCGGCATTTAGCAGAAACCTTTATCCAAAGCAACTTACAGTAAAATAACAGTATGAGCAATGAGCTTTGAGGGTGTTGCTCATGGGCCCAACCGCAGCAGCCTAGCAGGGGTGAGGTTTGAACTTTCGGATTACTAGTCCAGTACCTTAACCACTAGGCTTCGGCTTTTGATGTGAAGAAAAAACTACCTGCATATCTCCATTCAGAATCTGATAGACTTCTTTGGAATCCAGAAAGTTCTGGTAGACTTGGCGCTGTTCTTCAGTTAATCGACAAAACAGCACCTTAAAAAGCATAGTACATAGTACATACTATTAAGTAGCTAGAATTTAACAGACTGTCAATTGTCTAAAAGTTACATTTCCAACTGTTGCTGCTCAATTTGAGTTCAGATACGAGTAAAACACTGCAGTATGCGGACCTGCTCGTTTTTGTCAGGCAATGAGAGATTTGCCTTCACGTCAGCCTTCATTCTTCTTAGCAGGTACGGGTTGATGGTGTCACGTAAAACGCAGGCACATTTATAAGCTGTCTGGACCTGTAGAGACAACAAGAGTAACAAACGTGTGAAAAACTCTCTACGATTATTGTAATACCAGTTAAAAGTGTTGGAATGTGTTAACGGTCATGAGCATCAATGCAGGCAGATAAACAGTTCAACTAAAATCAATTCTCAATCAAATCTCTTCTAAAACAGTCGAAATGTAGTACATAAGGCCAAACAAGTGCAGACTTTATGAAGCACGAGCAGGACGGTGTGTCCTGAGGCATGTCAGCATCAGCCTGCTCTTCTCTTCCTTTCAGCAGATTGACACATTAAAGATTCATAAGAGTGCTGCTGGACTCCAGAGGGGGCCCACACGCTTTTATCAATAATGTTCTCCTGATCCAGTGTTAGGCCAAATGCCATTTAGCAGTAATTTAAAGGGATCCGCAGATCAAAAGGAAGCCAGCAGTCGGCCCACAACACTGGAGGGCACACAATAATCCTGGATTAGAGCCCACTCGAGAAAACAAAAGAGAGCACCACCGAGAGAAGAGAAGAGGGGAGAGAGGGGAGGACAGAGCGATTAGCTGAACGAGAGCAAGCGTAGGGTGGGATAGCATATGCTACAGTAATGGAGCTTATGGAAAATGCTCCAGGCGTCATGTACAACTCTCGTTGATGATTAACTCGGTAGAAATATCGGTCCTGACACAAGATGTTCGTTCACAATAGATGTTGAATACTTCTTGAAATTTTGATGTATTAAATACAAATACGTTTCTATCATTTACACAACACATTACATATAATTGGTGTTTATTTAATGTAAAATAGTAGCAAAAAATAATGTGAAATAAGCATATTTGGAAAATGTCTTCTGAGCAAATGTATCTGAACACTTTACATTGCTTTATTTTTTTTTATTAATGTGAAACATATCAACAATAAAAATGTTTTACACTGTATCTTCCGGCTGTGTATTATTGAGTTGGTATAGTTTAATAAAAGCAAATGACACTAAAATGCTATACTTGCTTCTTTCACAATTAAGGAAATTACTGACCGCTCTCAAAATCTAATTAAATTTTTCTATATAAAGTTTCCTATTGGCAAAAGGAGCTTTATATAAAATAGTCGCAGCCGTCAAAAGAGCTCTGCACAAGCTCAGCTGGGTGTGGCCTCTGAAGTCAAAAGAGTAAAAAAAAATAAAACTGTTCCACAAAGACAGAAAGGTGGATAAAATACCTGTGCTTAACAAACTACAGCAAGCCAATCAGTGTTGTGAAGTAAACGGGGGCCAGTCGTAGCCTAGTGGATAGGGTTCTGGACCAATAATCAAAGGTTGGTTGCTGCTGTTGGGCTCTTGAGCAAGGCCCTTATTGCTCATTACTCTGTATACTGTAACTGTACTGTAAGGCATCTGCCAGATGCTAAAATGCAAATGTTAGAAAAAACTTTGGATTTTTCACTGTAATGAAAAATATAAACATCTATAGTCAAAGGCGTGATTTTTTTTTCATTTAGACTTACCTGCACTGGAGAGGCATTGGAATAACCTCCCATGGTGATAGGTACTGAGAACTGTTCCATAAAGACAGGAAGAGTGCCCAGTTTACCAGGAAAGACAAAGTCAAACAGGGACCACAGTTCTTTCAGGTTATTCTGCATGGGTGAGCCGGAAAGAATGAAGCGATGGGGGGTCCGAAACTGAGACAACAAGGGAAAAAATGACTTATGCCAGCAAACATGCCAGCAAACATGAATATATTTAAATTACAGCAAGCGTATTTATTTATTATTTTATTTGTCTTGTTTAAAACACTTCGGTTAAATTAGTGACAAGATGTCAAACACACACTGTCGCATCACGGCAAGGAGGTTTTGGATTTGATCCCCAGGTGGGGCGGTCCTGGTCCTTTCTGTGTGGAGTTTGCATGTTCTCTTGAATGTGTGGGTTTACTCCGGCTGCTCCGGTTTCCACACACAGTACAAAAACATGCAAGTGAGGTAAAATAGTGATAAAAAAATGTCCATGACTGTGTCTGATACAGACTTGTGTACTGATAAAACTAACAAACAAATACTGTGCGTCTGTCTTGAATGTAACCGAAGTGTAAAACATGACGTTAAGATAATGGTTTCGTATCTCCAATTCACCTCACTCCTCACCTCCCCACATGTCTTTGGACTGTGGGACGAAACCGGACCTCCAGGGGAAAACCCAAAACAACACGGGGAGAACATGCAAAAATAAAGGACTCGACCACCTAGGAATCAAAACCAGGACTTTCTTGAAGTGAGGCAACACTTATATCCACTAAGCCACCGCACCTCCCTAGTATGTGTATTTATAACGGTTATTTTAATGATTATTTGACTTTGACGCTTATTAGTAGGGATGTAATGATGCTCCATCCTAAATTTCCACAATTCAAAGCAGTTTGGAGTGTAAAATAAATGAATATTCACTTAAAACAGCAGAAGACACTATACACCTCTCTTGGCTGATCTCACTGATGCTACGTGCCTGGTTGCCAGATTAGGCCTTTTCCAGCCAAATTGGGCTAAATTCAAAATTGTATAGATTGTACCTCCATTAGAAATAGAACAGCATTTATTATTTACATTAATAAAAGAAAATCACAATTTTTTTTCTTCTTAAGATAATTAATAAAATGAAACTTTAATTTCATTAAAACAAGTCTCGTAAATCGTATCACTGGGTAGTGTATCGTTACATCCCTACTTATTGGCTTAAGATTCCGAGATTTCAAACAAGAACCGAGACTGGAATTCCATGGAAAGAAATTATGGAAAGAAAGGACCCGGTCACCTGTTTGCATGCAACAGTGACACCCGCATTGGGGTTCCTGATCTTGTGGCCTTCATCCAGGATGATGTAATGCCAGTCATATTTCTGAATGTAATCCTGCATAATGCGCACATATGAGTATGATGTGATGAGAATACCATGGCAAGCAACAATCTCCGGGATCAGTTTCTCCTGAAACACAAAGATTCTCTTCAGAAAACTACACTTTACGTACATTAGGGAGACAGTGAAAGTCACCTGTGCTAGAATTTCTTTTAAAACCAGAAAAAATCCTGTCCGCCTCGGTGATTTACGCCAAAAGCCTCAAGTGAATTCCAATTAAATGCGCAGCAACCGTGTAACCTCTTGATTTTCCCCTTCTTCAGTTTGTAACCAATTAATAAGGTGCATCTGTTCTGAGGCTGTGTTAGGCTGAGCATGAAAACTCTGTCATTAGGCACAAACGTAGCACAACTGACCCCCACCCCTGCGGAGAAAAAAAACCCCAACCCGTGTAAAGAAAAAACTCCTGAGACCAATCCTCCTCCTAGAGGGCAAAGCATGGATTGCCAGGCAACAGCCGCCATTAATCACTGTGTCAGGTAGGCAGAGGGGGAGAGCAGAGAGGAGCACTCAGAGTAAACACTTCACAGCAGCCCTATAGCAGTTTCAGATACCTTAGCTTTAATTAATTTAACATTTCCTTGGAGCCAAATCTACTCCGTGCTAGGATCTGCTTACGGGAGGAAAAAATATCGTGCTGGCATAAATACGGCAGATCAAAGCTGCGCTACTCCATCTCTATCTAGTTGTCATGTAAGGCCTTAGTGTGAGAAAGTTTGCTTTTCACAAGCTTTCACTCCAAGCAAGAAAAAAAAACGTAAAGATGCTAATTGTTCCAGGATTTCAATTCTATTCCTATATTCCCTCCTTTTCTCTATGTAGTCATATCCATTGACCCAAATGGATCTCTTCTCCTGTAAACCCTTTCCCTCACTGAGCTGTGCTTATAACATGTGTCAACTGCTTCTTTTCATTACATGGGTTCACACGGGGGTCAGTATTGTAAACACTGTTGAATCACACACTGGTTTCTATTAATTCCCGTCTCAGAGGCTTTAACTGCAGCAGTGACGAGGACTCCCCTTAGTCCGTATGTGTCCAGCCGGCAAGAGAAACCAATCTCAGCAGAAGCCCTAGCATGTTAAGTAAAGCAATGTTAACAAAAATAACAAATCAGAAGAAATCAACCATTGGTGCTCATCAAAATCCATTAAATTCCTGTCAATGTTACTTCTGGTGCATTTATAAGTAAAGTTTTAGTAAGAAAGACTCACTTTCTTGCTTGTGAAAGAGCCAGTATCGTGGAGAACGGCGACACGAAACGGAGGCCACCAGGTATGGAACTCCTTTACCCATTGATGCATGACTGTCGCTGGGCACACAATGACTGTGGGTCCCAAGCCAGCATACCTGTAAAAAAATCAATTATGACCACACTGATTTGATAAAGATGCTCACAGAAATGTCACACAAATTTGAATTCAGATTCAATAAGGGATCTTAAGCTTTCTGGGCCGGATGATAATCCTGATTACTGGCAAATGAATAATTCTATAAGTATATGTATTTCACAAAAAATAAGTGTCGGTCCTAGACCCGGATAAATAGGATGATTGTGTCCGAAAGAGCATCCGACATATAAAAAACTGAATTTGTAATGCGGACCATGGTCTGTGATGATTCCCATTCCTCATCATGCAATGTTAAAATACAGTTTTTTAGTTTTGCAATGTATGGGTGTGTGTTTGACCAAAATGAGGAGTGTTTTTTTTTTCTAGAATAAGAATTCTAATAAAATATAACAATACTACTCATTTGGTCAAACACAAACAGATATAGTAAATCTAAAAAAGAAGTGGTCTCTTATTTTTTCCAAGACTGTATGTTATGTTGCATCAATTAATGAGGAATGCTAAAGTAAAATGCATTATTTCAGTCCCCCTAACAGACCTGTGAGACATTCTTTATCTTATTAGAGAATCTAGTATTCACTTAATCTGAGCAAGGTCACTGTTGATCTGATGCCTACCAGAAATACTGGACACAGGTCAGAAATACAGTGAACAGGAAGCTAATGCTAATGAAGCTGATGTGGGACATTCATTCACTCGGTTTTATAGTTTTACTAAATTAGAGTAACCTGGTATTTTGAGGGGAATCTGAAACACCTGAGAAACCCGAGCACCAGGCAGGAAATCTCACAGACCAGGAACACCACCTGAGACCAGAAGTACATTTTTTGATGCTCGGTCTGGTTCACACTAACATGGGAGAAAGAATCGTCAGGTCAGATTCAGACTGCAGATGAGTGGACTTGCATGTTGAAACTAAAAGAACAGGTCATGAACTCTGAGCTAAGCTAGGCCGGTGTAATGCGTTCGCCAGTGGAGATGAATCGACAAAATGCACTAAATGGCTCCAGGAGCATTACAGCACATGATGGGATATTCCGGACTGTGGCAGCCATTGATATTGAGCCATAATTGAGTTTGCAAACAATCAATTTGTGGATGGGCGACGCCAGACATAGTAGTATTGACCAGGAAGCCCCCACTCCCCCACCACCACCACCCTGAGCAAACACTGAAAAACAAAAAGGCACTGCTTTAAACATAATTAATTATGTGTTTCATGTTTAATTTCCCTCCCTTCCCCCTCCCCTACAGCTTCTCTAATTCACATCCTTGTTCTTCCTTCGATGTCGCCACTAAGAGAATTAGAGGGATATCATAATTGAAACGTCTTTAATAATTCACGCCGAACCTCTCTCCACCAGCAATCCAGCTGCTGAAATATTCATTGCAATCAAGACTTTCAGTCTGGAGGGATGGGTTGGGAGTGGGCGTGGTAATGTGTTTCTGAGAATTTTTCTGCATTTCATTTAAAAATAAAAGAAGAAAAACATGAGGACGGAAGGTCATCGTTCCATGGACTTATGTTGATGTCCCTATATACATACACACACACACACACACATATATATATATTATATATGTGTATATATGTGTATATATATATATTATCCCTTGCACACACACATTTTATTTATTAATCTGTTTCGTGCCATTTACTAATACCAATATCTACAACCTAAGGCTAATGTATATAAAACATGTCATGTCAGCTTGTTATTTCTCTTTATTTTTGTTTGTTATAAATACTGTAATTCACTTCTAAACACAGCAAGACAAAAAAAGGTATCTACAGAAAATATACACAAAATTATATTAAAAGATATTAAAAAACTAAATTACAAAAATCGAATCACATAATGAGCATTTATAAGACAGAGGCATCACTATAACAGGCACTCCTATGGGTGAGAATGACTTTTTATGGAATTTTTTTGTGTGTTTTTTCTAGTTCTTTTTACATCAGTCACTAATGTTGGACAAAACCTGGCTTTCAGTCAATGGTCTGATTCACTTAACGGTTCAGTAAGGTTGAGGAAAATGTCAGGGCTTTGTGCAGTGAAGCTCAGTCACCTGAAAAGAGAAAGCTCTTCCTAAAAATGTTGGAACTATTTCATAGATTTTCTCCCCTCTTAGTAATCTGGCTGCCTTAAACATACGAATTCTAAAGATCACAAGTTTGTCCACATACTTTTGGCCATACAGTGTATGTGTGTGGGACCATACGGACAGTAAAGACTTTTGGCCATGAGAGGTCTCTTGCCTGTAATTGGAGCCGCGTGTCTTCAGCTTGCTGTAGCTCAGGCCTGCCAGAAAGGCTATTACTTGGATGGTCTTGCCAAGGCCCATCTCATCTCCCAGAATGCCTCCTGCCTGCTGGCAATGCAGTTCCCACATCCACCTGACACCTGTCTGCTGATACCTGGACAAACAAAAAGCAGGCATGTAGGACAAAACGCCAGACCAGCACAACACAAACTCCGCACCTGATCAATTAATCATAGGGCCATTATCTCTATTGATTCTAAATAAATGGCCTGTAAGTGTTGCTCAATTGATGTGTTGTAAAGCACGACACAATGGAGTGGCTTCCTGTTGTAAGCCTAGAACCCTGAACATGTACAGCAGTAAATCCATTCAGCGGAGATCCTGCTTCCCTTGAAGCTTTCACATAATTCCCATGAAGAAATAAATAATTGAAGTACAAATGTTTAGCATGCCTGTGAAAAGCTGATGTCAGAAAATATTTTTAAAAATGACAGTCAGCACATGGACTAATGACCTGACATCTTTTTGTTATTATTATTATTTTACTTTGAATGGGCCGAATAAACACGACATATTAGAATATTCCACAATACCTCCTTCAAGTATACATATTACTAATGCGTCAAAATTCGTTATTTTATTTAAAAGCAAAACATTATCCAATCATAATGTAGCCCAGTGGTACATTATGCTAGCCCACCAACACTGAGATTTGTAATTGACTCTCAGAGATGATAGACATGATTGACAATTCATTGCCGAGCTTTGTCTATCACCCCCAGACAGTGCCCAGGGTATTAAATCCCCGTCCCAATGTTTCCTGGTGACACTGGGCCCACTGCACTTGTGACCAGGATAAATATGTTGATTAAAATCAAATAATGAACGTACAACTAAAAAAACCTTTCTGTCCAGTCCAGTTATATTTAATTACCAAGTAATTTCTATTGCTGAGTTCTGCTTCTGACCGAGGACTAACAGACGTGATTGGTACCCAACCATTTCTTATCACCTGCATGAGATCTGGTGCACAGAGTCACACACCGATCTCTATTATCCCCCACCCCTATGCAGGTGCCATCAAACAGCCAGAAGAGGTCATAACTGCAGCAGTTCTGGAAAGTATCAATGACCAGCCCTCCCTCTAGCCTATCGCTGACTGTGTAGGCCCTTTGAATGCGGTAGGAAACCTTGCTGGGTTAAAATGTC
>JAYDZG010000039.1:24906077-24916407 GCA_034509265.1 Microcambeva bendego
TTCTTTTTGTGTGACGTTTGCATGTTCTCCCCATATCTGTGTGGGTTTACCTCGGGTGCTCCAGTTTCCTTTCACAGTCCAAAAACATCCAAAGCTGTGACTGTGTTTGAAATAACCTCGATAACTGATGTATTTTGTGTATTATGTGATATGAATGTAACCAAAGTGTAAAATGTGACGTTCAAATCCTAATAAAAACATTTGTGATACATGTGACAGTGCAGGAAACTCGATCTTCCTGGCTGAAAAAAACTTCAGATCTTTGATACTACCTGACATCATCCAGGACAGACTGGTACTCCTTCTCAGCGTCAGCCTTTGCTGTAGCCTGGTTGGCCTGCTGGATGGCCCGATCCACCTGTTGAAGAACTCCCTGCTCCAAAACATCCTGATCGTACACGTCAACTCCCAGACCTTGGAGTTCAGCTGCCTGGTCGTTCCGGGCCACCGCCTGGATCTCCTGACGGTTAATCTGGAGCAGGAGCTGAGATTTCCTGGAGCTTTCAGGCCCGACAGTACCAGGGCTGGCTGCTGCAGCGGCTTCTTCATGGCTGCTACTCTCTGGGATAGAGAGGCCACTGGTTGCCCAGTTGGATCCATTGTCTTCTTTTCCTCCTGGTGTAAGGACGCTTACAGGACTGGACAGTGATGAACGGTCTTGGTCCTGATTCTCCTCTACTTTCATCTTACAGCTGTGTGGTAGCTGGAAATGACGGTGCTGCCATCAGAATTTAAATATCTCTGTGAAAAATCATATATATTAACATACTATGTGCCATACTATATTAAGGTCTATTAATCAAATTATTTAACAAACGCACATAGTTGTACTAAATAGTATTCTAAATGAGCACTAACAATGCCAAACAGTTGACATACTAATTTGTATTTTAGTTTGTGATTTGGGACGCAGCCCAAACGACTGTAAGTAATTATTCGCAATAAAATACAATATATTTCATTCAATTGGCTAACTTTAACTTCTATGTTATTTCAAACGTATTTTAATAAACCATCGTTAGCTGTCTGGCTAACTGTTATTGTTAGCTGAAAGGCTAACACTTTACACACAATTTCTACATTTACTCAGCGGGGGGAATGTCATTATAAAATAAAAACAACAACAAACCTTTAAAGCTGTCAGAATCGATTAAATACTTAAGAATCTTAAGAAAAATCAGTCAAATTCGCTTCATTCATAAGTGTACTACTCACAGCTCATATGCTAGTTACACAACTAAAGCTAGTGAAGGGAGAAATAGCAGCACACAGCACCAAAACAATCGGATATTGAGTCGACTCCTCAAGTCGGTTCTTTTACTTAAGTGTCGATCGGCAAGATTATCTCAGAGACTCATTTTTTTCTTAGCCGCAATTTAAATTACATTTAGACAGCGAAATATGTTCATCAGTTCAGTTCAGGTAATTTTACTTAACCCTTTATCCTAATTAGGGTCGGGGAGAGTTGCTGGAGCCTATTTTAGCTCTTCAACTGGCGTAATTTGGACAATTCAGTGTCTCCTGGAAGCATGGCTTTGGATTGTGTAGGAAACCGGATTATTTGGTGGAAACCAACGCGGGGAGAACATGCAAACTCCACACAGAAAGGACGCGGACCGCCCCACCTGGGGATCGAACCCAGTACTGCTGTGAGGCTATAGTGCTACCCACTAAACCACCGTGCTGCCGTAATCTGGATGTGTTTTTCAATTTTCCCAGTTTCCCCCCTAATTATGGCATTAACTAAATATTTCATTTAAAATACCAAAGACCCCCAAACATATATTAAATCCAGTTGATTGTGTGCACTAATGTGCTTTACTAATCTATATACTGCACATCATTTAAGTCTAAAGGAAATGAAATAGATCCACATAGTATTAAGCAAATTGCCAGAAACCAAAAAGCTTTTGCACAAATCACAGTCAGTTTCTGAATTATATAATTCAAATTGCAGGATGTTACGGTATTTTCCATATTAAGTAACAAACAGATTATTGAATCAAAAGAGTCACCACTGTTTTGTAAACTAAGGCAAAAGACTTGACTCGCTGAACAAAGAGTCGGATTGACCAGAACCACTCTTTACGGAATATTTAAAATAAAAGTCAAAGCTTCATTTAGATTCAATAAACGTAGAGAGTAAATGTGCACTTCCAACATCTATCCATCAATCCAGTAAACACCAGAAACACTGGTATCTTACAAAATACAATTTATTCGGAATAGCATCGTTTTATTTAATTCGTCTTTATTAGATGTTTTTTTCCCCACTAGATGGCAGCAGTAGATCGCTGTTCTTTACCACATTAAGGCTTGGGTGCCTCAGACTGAGCGCTTTTCCGCACTTTCAAAATAAAAGTGCAGTATTGTCTGACTAATAACGTTACACAGCTTTGTGATTATTTAACTTCACAATTTAGTTTTACTCATGCTGTAGGTTTTAAATTGTGCGTCTCCTTAAACGTGTAGTTACAATGTTTGTGAACCATGAAAAATAATTTTAGTTTTAAAATCAACAATTGCAAAACGTATCGGCAAGGGGACAGAGGTCCTACTTGAGTCAAAACAGGGCTTTTGTACATTTTCCTTTAGCTTTGGGCAAATGTGAACAATTTTCATAATTCTCGAAATATATAATATTACTAAACACACGTACAAAACCCTAGCATGCTTACACTCATAGATACATCCATAAAAAACTTACATAAAACCATTTTATGTATGGTACAAGGGCATATTAGGGCCACTTAAAATATATATTTTTAGGTTTTTACTTCAAGATTTATTTGAAGTCGTTATAAAGTAGACTTTACTTCGATAAAGAAAAATCTCTGATCTCCTCTCACATTAACACCACCAGTGTGCTCTCCATCTGTGTCAGTACAACCAAAATCATTTTATTAATCATAGGTTTGTGTTGGTAACACTGTCACAGCAAGAAGGTCCTGGTTTTTGATCCTCAGATGGAGTCATTTCTGTATGCAGTTTTGGATGTTCTCCCTGCATTGTAACATGCACATTACGTCACGTTTTAGTCATCAACAAATAACAACAAAATAACACCTACATTTGTGCTGATCCACGTACTGAGACATTACATACTGAGGCACTGAGCCTCCCATTTGCTACAAAAAATAAATCAATTAACATTTAATCTGAACAATCTGGCCTTCAGATTTTTTTTACTAAAGAGAGTACCAGTCTCACATCAAAAAGTGAATTCCATGGTATTCACAATGGTACACGCATGTCTGCACAGTGTTATGTAGAGTTGGTGTAGCCTGGGGTTGTGGGGCCCATTGTAATATCTTTTCATGGGGGTCCCAAATCCCTGGCAGTGCCTCTGAACAGATGTTAAGTGTTTGTTGTTTGTTAGGTGTTTTGTATCCTTGATAATTAGAACTAAATAGACTACAACTGTTTATGTTTACCAGTTTCATATATAATTTCACCTTATATTTTATAACTTTTCTCAGTTACTATTTTATTTGTAATTCAAAAAAAATATTTCAATAGCCTTAAAATTATTGGCATTGATTTACCTATTGATAAGCCAAATGGGTGCTACGTTTAAGACTGAACCAAGAACTCTACTGTAGGTAATAATGCTTCCCCATGCTTCCTTCAGTAGTCCTTGATGGCTCAAGTAGGTTGAAATGCTATGCAAGTTTCTGCAGGTTCAATGTTAAGAGCCACGGGCCAGGGAAAAGTTGTTTTCTGTGGTACCAGGCAGTCAGATTTATTTTATAAGTATTTAATCAAAACAACATGTGATGTTAGATGAGAAAGTCTGACTCACAGTCAGTGATTCAGCTCATCTCCAAAGAATTCAGTATGGTTAAGCTCAAGACTGGCATGATGCTCCTCAAAGAGTCCACATTCTTGGATGCTGCTTTTAAAATCATAATTTATGAATTATAATTACAATCATCAGTTGACATCAAGAGCATGAACACATATTAACAAATAAAATTAAGTTCTCCAGACAAAACCAGAAATATTTTGGGTTCACACAATCTGGAATGAAATGAAACTGGTTGTAATTGATGTTGGTTTGAATGAACAGATAACTATTTATTGCATGGAAAATAATACATTCTACAGCCATCTCATAATGGTAATATAAAAAATCTAAAACTGATTATTACCATCTTTTGATAGAAGATAGTTTGGTAGTTTGGTAAACTTTGCTTTCCTTGTTAACTGTTAATATGTTGAAGTTAAGTAGTAATGTCTAGAAACAAGAGCTCAGCCAGAGCCACATAAAGAGGCAACTCTTTATTCAGGTAATTACTGATTACACAAGATTTGTCAGTTTAATGTTAAGCATAGTTGTGGACAGTATTCTATCTCTATCTCAGCTCACTTGCATTTATTTGTATTATAGGAGAAAGCTGGAGCTCTCAGAGGAAATCGTTGCATGCAAAAACAAACAAAACAGGGTTTCAGCAGAGTTACATTTTTGGATTGTTGTCTACTTAACCCAGAGCACGGTAATGTTTAGCTTGGAAACACTTCTGTAAGTCGCTCCGGATAAGAGCGTCTGCTAAATGCCGAAAATCGAAATGAATTGGGAAAACATGCCGACTATACACAAAAAGGACCCGGACCACTCCATCTGAAAATCAAACCCAGTCCCATTTTGCTGTGAGGTGACAGGATTTATATAAGATGACATTTAAAATGGAAATAATGTTAAATGGGCTTTTTTCATGGCAAAGAAACACTGCTCCCACCTAGGGTTGAAACGAGACAAAAAACCCTCGAAATGGAAGCACTGCTAATCACTTTATATTTATTTTTCTGTATTAATTAATAAATGGCCCACTGAGCGGTACCAGTTCGAGGCCAAGGAGCGTAGGATCACTGGTCTAAAGCATACATTCATTAGACATGCTGCAATGGATTGACTTCTCTTTACAATCTGACCGTCTGATTATTGTATTACTGAGTCCGAACACTTGTGCCCGTTGAAGAGCTGGGATAGGCATCACCACCCATCCTGATCCTAATTAGTATAAGTTGTTTAAGAAAATGAACTGAACTGAGTCCGAAATACAAAGTAGTGCTTACTGTAAAGTTATAGTTAAAGTGATAACTTTCCCAGAGAATAAATAATGATGTGAGAAGTGAAACCATCTCCTGTCAACCAGGTTTTATTGCTCTGACCCCACAAACGTTCTTCTGTTTAAAAGAACACACGTTCCCAGAGTCATGTCACACAGTCTAATAAAACTATTTCCAAAAGTCATACAAGCTTTTATTTATTATGCTCACTGTAACAAGTTCATGTATCAGCAAGATAAAAGTAAGTACTAGATCAATAAATAACTCTCTCTTTTATTTAATGCCAGTACCTAAAGTGTAATCTGACAACAAGCCTTTAGGTTCCTTTCTAATGTTACCAGAAAACTCAAGATGGTTGTGGTTACGCTTCACCTCCAGCTACATCAGAGTGCTTCTTCATGTGGTGCAGGTGAGCGGTTAGCCATGACGTTTACTGTGATTAATGACTTAGACCTTTGCAACATATTCAGAAGAATATCCGTTCTTCCATTTTATACTCAGCTAGCTGCGCTAAATATGCATCTGTAAGCCATTTGGTTAAAAAAAAAGAAAGAAAAGTACATGTGATTGTGAAGAAAATGAATCAACTGTGCAGACGTCAAGGCTGCTTGTGTTCTGCACCTGTGTTAACTGTATGCTTTTGGTTATCCTGCTCTGCTATGCTAACTGGTGTTCAGACAGCATAGAACCCACTGTGCTGTACAATCAATCAGGTTGTTGGAACAAGTCCATTATGTTTTCACCTCAGAAGCAATAAAATATGCCACGTAACTACCCAAGCTGTTGAAATTATATCAGACCATTGTTATGTTGTTTTACCCAACAGTTCTAAAAGTAAAACATGAGTCAAAGTGGCTGTAGTCTAAATAACAATTACTGATGCCCAGGTCTTCACACAGACAATTACGTTGTCTGTATCTGTCTATGTATGAGTGAGCGCTTCAATATTTTTTGTCTGTACATCACTGGCACCAGGCTTTCTACTCACAGGGTGGACTATACCAGATAGAGTTACAGATTTGCCAGCTGCTGGGTGATTAATAGCTGAAAAAATGAGTGCACAGCCAAAACACAACATGTCTCAATCTGCAATCTGAAGCCTTCATGATACTGAGCAGGCTGCATGCTTCAGCTCTTGGTAAAAAGCTCTTTGTTGGCCATGAATGCTATGATTTTGCATGGCAGGGCCTTAACAATGACCACGAAGGAGAAATGACCCTTACCAAAGAGAGCTCTAGCACGGCCCTCAAGATGCTAATACATCGGCATCCATGTGTAAAATTTGGCTAAAACCGATAAATATAGAAACAATGTATAAGAAGTCCCATGAATCAACCACTTAGAAATGATAAAAGAACTAATGCAAAATAAAATGCTTTGTTGTGCAGTTCAAGTGGATATCTGGAAATCTGTGGTTGCAGCTCGTTTTCTAAGACTGGGAGTCTTTCAGGAACATGAGAAGCATGTGGTACTAATATTTTCAAAGTGTTGAGCGAATAAAGAAGTTGCATTGTCTATTTTAACACACGGCAAGCTAAACCAAGTTCATTTTAACATGTTTCAAAAACATAAATTAAATAGAAACTATAAATTAAATATAAATGTGAACTGCAACATAAAATTTTAGAAACAATCTGGCTTTTATCCGAAGCACAATACAATCTAAGCAATTGAGGCAGAGCCTGGCAGAGATGGGGCTATAACTGGCAACTGTGTGTTTACTAGTCCAGAACGTAAGCTACAACAGCCATATTAAAAGTAGAATGTAATATTTTATTTAAAATAGAATTTGATTAATTCATCGTCTGGTATACCATTGCTTTTTCCTGGTCAGGGTCATGATAGGTTAGATTCAGCCAGGAAACACCACACACACTAACACATAAGACAATTTCTGTTATCTCTAATTGGCCTGATTGCTTGTATTTGTATTTGTGAGACTGGTGTTGAGTTTCAAGGTTTTATTCCCCTATGGATGTATGGAAAATGTGTTACAGTGTTAATGGTCCTTTCGAGCTGCTTATATTTTAGGCTAAAGAAAAATAATAGAGTTTTTGAGCACAAAGAAAACAAATATAAAAACAATGTGATACGATTGGAAGAACAGATAAAATAAAACTATTCAATAAAACATGGATTTTATTGTTTATACTGCTTCTTAATTGCATGTTGGAATCAGATCTTGGACTACCGAACTTCATAGAGAATTCAGTTAGAGCACATTCACATTAAAAGCATTGCTCAGCATACATTGAATTTAAGGGAAACATTGAGTTTAGGGGACGTTGAATTTGTGATGCTTAATCTTCCCTTTACACATTTTTTTTTATTTTAAAATCAATTTATACTGTAAGCGTCTTAGAGTATACAGTCTAAACAATTTAGGTTTAAGGACCATGCTCAAGGGCAACCTAGAAGTGGTTGGGCTTGAACCAGGGACCTTTGGACGACTAGTTCTGTTAGCCACCTAATATTCCCATATACTCAGTTCATTTTCTTCTGCACTTCATTTGTTAGAACACAAGCTTAATCACAAGAACCTGTTCCCACTTACAGATAAATTAGATTTACCTAAGATTAATCTTAAAATGATTCTGATTATTAGTCTTCTATGTTGACATTTTTTTTAAATAAGACCACCAGAGCCGAGTCTATCCAGGGTAAAACATTAGTCCCCATGGGCCAGTGTGTTTGCAGCACTCTGTTGCTCTGGGCACAGAGATGATCAATTGTTTAGGTCAGAACTTCACTGAATTCCTTGAGATTAAAAGGAATTAGACTGCCTCCAGTTCTCTAGTTTATTTTCTCATATGTCCTAATATCTTTGGGTAGGGATATCCAATAATACAAAAAATGTAATCTACAAGGACAGATAACATTTTTAATTATAGCAGGTGTTTATCTTTTCATTTTTAGAGATAGGATGATGATTTTATTTTTACAATGGTATAATGATCTCTCTGTGTGTCATGACTGCATTTGTATGCACATTGTATGTCGAATTGCATTTTCCTGTATTATCCATTCAATCATTGGGGTAGAAAATGTCTTGCAAAGTAGTAAGCATTACAAGCTCACAGAATGGGAATACACTGCTGATACCTGGCTATATATATATATACATAGTTACATAGTTCACTGTATATGTACTTAAATTCATTATTTTGAGTGATTCTGGTCCTTTTGTTCCGTTTATTTGTTTGGTTTGTTATAATTATCTTTACCTGGTTAACTTTACTATTTTGCTTGATGGTTCCTGCCTGTGTTTAGTTTAGTCTTATTGTAGTTTGTATAAGCTTGTGATTAATGTTTAGTACTTACAGTAGTCTAGTTTATGTATGTATAGTTAATCAAAAACAGTGCCCATGCAACTATTAGATGGTAAATAAAAATATATATTAGTTGCCAATAGCATGAACACAAGCTTAAGATAAACTTGAAATGCCACTAACAGGAACACTGTAGGACCATTTAGCACTAAATATTAGTTTTCTAGAACACTCATCTATAATTTGTCAGTCATTTGATCATTGGATAAATGTACGAAGGGTCAGAAAAGGCTAGTGTGTTTTCCATCTTGATCCTTGTGTATGGAGCATGGGCTTTAATGTAAACTTTGATGAGGAGGTTCAGCCACTGGGATGAATCAAAACAATAATTTCAAGTTCTGAATGGGTACGAATTTTCACAGACACACCCTTAAAACGTGTGGAAAGTGTCCAGAACAGGGAAGCCTGTTTCTGCCACAAAGCAGTAGCCAATATCATACTATTGCCCCCTGTTTTGAACTCAGATCATCTAATGTCCACATACGTTAAGCCAAATAGTATGTGTTTCTGCCATACTTTCCATTTAATGGTAGATGAAGGTAAACACACATAATTACAACATTTACCATCATATTTATAGGGATAATTAGCATTTTACAGCTATAAGGAGGAGGAAGCTTGTATTGTTGATGGTAATTGCATATGCTATGTGGAAGACTAGACTTAGTTCCCTGCCAACATTTACCACTTCATTATCTTTAACGATGTATATGTGTGTGGTATTGTCATTTACAAGTCTGGTGACTGAATCAGCAAAAATAAAGAAAGAAATGATCTTTCCATAAAGTTTACCTTGATGTATAGCACAGGAAGCAGAACTGGGTGTGAGGTTACAAAGACAGGAATGTCGGGTTAGTTAGGACTCCACAGCCTAATTTTACTCAATGTTGATTGTATTGTTTTGTAAAATTAACCGATGAAGCAATGTTTGAAAGTTTATCAGGGAGTCATTTATCCTGTTAGTATGCATGCCATCAGACAATCTCTCTGCACAGAAGAATCATGGCTGTTTTTCACTTCAGAATTTACCATGTTTCTCCATTTTTTTATCTATTGTTGAAATATTTTGTATTCTACAGGATGTCCCTAAAGTCACCGGCATATTTTAAAGGAAAGGAATTTGAAATAGTTTTAAATATTATTTAATAGCATCCTCGATGAGATTACTATTTGTTATGCTTCAGTAATTGTGTGTGTGTGTGTGTGTGTGTGTGCGCGCGCGTATTTTAGGCAATGTGTAGATAGCATATTGAGTGATATTTCCTAGTTAGTATATTAAGTAAAATTTTAGATATATTTGTCCAGACATCAGGGACACCCTGTAAACTAAACATTGGGGCGGTTCAGTGGCTTGAAAAGTTGAACTGTCGCCTCATATCAAGAAGGTCCTTGGATCAGTTACCAGGTGGAGCGGTCTGAGTTCTTTCTCTATGCAGTTTGCATGTTCTCATTGTGTCTGCATGGGTATCTTGCCACTGTACAAGGATATGCCATCAGGTTAATTGCCCTCAGATGGAAAAAATCATTTGATAAACACTCAAAGCCAATAAATCAAGGGTGTTAATCTTTTAATCTTTTAAAGCAAACCAAATTGCAAAATAAACTATTGTATAATCACTGTATAATCAAATGTATTTTAAATGGAAGCATAATTGACTAAAACCTGTATCATATTTACTTTAAACCTTTATTCTTGATTAAAAATGAAAGATGTTTTACTAGTCAGCTACATAAACCTTCTATAACTAAACACTGGTTACTGATCTCTGTTGAAGGGTTTTTTATAAGGTTTGTATAGTGTGTGTACTATTTAACTGACATGTCTTATTAAGTCTAAATATTATTGTAAAATACTTAATTCTTCAGCCAGTTACAATAAAGCCAGTAACAATAAATAGAAATTGTTGTTAGGACCTCAGGTTCATGGGGAC
>JAYDZG010000039.1:24967522-24987887 GCA_034509265.1 Microcambeva bendego
GTATATAGGTACTTTAGTAGCCTTCTGGGTAAAGCCAGCTCTATCATGCAGCCACTGGTCTTGAAAAAGGCATTTAACCCTTTCTGCTCCAGGAGTGCTGTGCAATGGCTGATCCTGTTCTCTGACCCCAGCTTCCAAACAAGCTGAGATGTATAAAGAAATATTTGATTGTATATACCAATCAGGTATATTATGAGGACTGAAAGGTTAAGTGAAAAAAACACTGATTATTGTGTTTGATGCAAGTGGACTCAGAGTTGATGTATTTGAAGCAGGAAAATGGTATGGTATAGGTAACTTGAGCGAGTTTGACAAGGGCTAAATTATTTTTGCTAGATGAATCTGCATCAGGGTCCTGAGCGACCAAGGCTTATTGAGTACACAGTTCATCACAGTTTTGCAAATGGGTCAGCAGAATGGGAAACCAACACCATATTAGGAAAGTTATAAGTATAATGTGTCCGATTAGTGTAAAAAGTTGCAGCCGTAATATATTTTGGGGCTACATTAATTTAAAATGGTTTGTGTTTCAATCCTCAGAGTGTTTTCACTCTCGCATTCTGTGCCGTATGTGTATCTCGCTTCACTGAATGATCAAATATGTTTGGATGTGAAAACTGATAGTCCCCACAGAAATGGTGTTCCTAGAGTAACACATGTCACGGTGTGTCTGGTTTAGTAGCATCTGGATGGTTGCACACATTATAAGAGGGAAGGTTCAGATAAAGGCCCACATGTGAGGCTCACCCTGTGGAGAGGGCGGCGCTGGAGCATCAGGCCCAGCGGGGATGGCTGCTGCTAGCTTATTGTGTATCCAAAGTGGTGAGAACTCAGTCTTTGTGCCTTTTCCTTTTCCCCTTTTTGGTGTGTCACAAGCTCTTCCGACATGGACAACCAGATGGACTAATCAACAGATGGTACAGCACTATGCTGAATGTGGAGGAAAGCTCTTTCATGATTTAGGCAGTCAAAGCACCACACAATACACAGTTGCATCAGGTCTCGACTTTTGTAACCCAAGGGAGGATTAGAATGACCCAGGTTCTCACTGTGTGCACACAAGGACTGATTCCATCTCTGAGAATGGTGTTAGTTAGAGGCTCCAATGATCTAATTATTAACAGTGACTATTGTGTACAGTTTTCTTTTTAGATTTACTAAACTTGCAAATGTTCTTCAAATACACAGTTCCCATATACTGTATATACTTTGCTTTAACTGTTGGACCAGCTTATTTTTAAAGCGAGCTTTGGGTACAGTGGGCTTTTGTCTTTTTGACTTACTTTTAAAAATAGTTGGCCAACAACTACTAGTGTGAAATGAGAATTCCTGAAAATGTACTTCTTTCCCCTCAGAGGTTCTGGTGGTTTGTGTGTACATACTGGAATCTTAAAGCTCAGAAAGTTTATGAAGTTTATACAGCAGTAACTCAAAATAAATGTTTTACTTACATTTGACCATTTCCTTTGGTAACATTTAAGCTTACATTTCCTAGTCTGGTGTATGTTTTTAAGTTACTGAGCAGGGATGGTTGCATTTTCAGCTTTTAGCAGGCTCTTTAATCAAAAGCAACTTACAATTGTGACCATATTCAATTCGAGCAATTGGGGGTCAAGGATCTTATTTAAGGACCCAACAATGGTAACCAAGCAGATGTGGGGCTAGAACCAGCATCTTTCCAATTACAATCCTATACCTTAACCACTGAGCTACCACTGCCCAAAAGGACATTTACCAGGCCAATACATAGTAAAATCTTCTGTATTTACCTGTTTGGGTCTCATGTAGTCATAAATTGATATTATGGGCTTTCTACTATTCCAGATTCCCAAATAAGGAAATCACAACATTAATAATTAATTAATGTGACCAAGGGTTTATTACTCACTCTCACTGTCTTAATTGCTTTACCAATCAGGGTTGATGGGGAGGGGGGTGCTGAAGCTTACCCCAGTATTTCAATGGGCCCATCCCACAGAAATACCCTGGACAGTTACAGTCCATTGCAGGGCAGAAACACGTACACTCAAACATACACACACCTATTCACTTATAGGGCAAACTATAAACAAACAAAAAAAATCAAAGTCTCCAATAAACCTGACTGCATGTTTTTGGACTGTGGGAGGAAGCTGAAGCTCCCAGAGGAAACCTACACAGATATAGAAGAACATGCAAACTCCACATAGACAACACCTGGTTTCCCAGACCACCACCCACAGTTCTTCCCACTTAGACACTGTGCCAGCTGGGGAGAGCTTTTCCTCACTATATGTTTTAATATTTTAGCTCTTTATTGCATAAACTCTCGCCACTTGTGTGTAAGAATAATAGATCATTTGTCACTTTTAACATATCTAAACCAACCTATCTGGAACATAGTACAAAGGCATTATTGTAATTTACTAATTGTTAAATGTAAATGTGAAATAAAACTGCAGGTTTAGGGATATTGCTAATAAAGTGGATGTACATGATACATAAACATAAATCATACCTTAACATTGCTAAAAGGGCTCTATACTTTTATAGGGCAACATACATCATAGGTTAGTGTCTCTAAAGTTTATGTAGTTTTGCTCACTGGGTATATTTGCACAGGAAGTGTGCAGCTTAAATGTTTACCATGGCTGACAAAACTCAGGCTACTAAGTCGAATCTTCAGCAGCTTCCTTGTTATTTTGAGCATGCCCTGTCAACCAGTAACAATAAGCTGTTTTCCTGTTGGCTTTGATGTATTTGTTGCTAAAATCAAAGAAGATAAGTGTTGACATGAACAATGTTTATATCTTCGTGATGACAACATGCTAAGTGTGGACTGATCTGATGACAGTAGCAGTCAACATGGCATGGAAGCTCAGTGTTGTGTGAGTTTCTTTTTGGGGCGTAAAACACAGAAAAAATGATTGCATACACAAATCAGTCAGTAGTGTCAGTCTCGGAGGGCCTACCAAAAACACTTACTGCTCAATTGAATAGATGTCAGTCATCTCCTGTCATTAATGGTGGCTTCCTGTTGTAGTCTATGTGGCCTGTGGGCTTAGCTGGACTGGAACTTGGTGAAATGAAAGACTTTGGACAGTCAAAAGTATACAAATTCTGATTGAAAATACAAAACAGACTGGTTCCTCTATTGGTAACATTTTTAGGCAGTGGTGGTGAAGACATATGTATACAAGGTAAATACAGAGCTATACTACCTGGAGGTTTATTTCTTTTTGTGGTCTTCCATGTCAGAAATATCTCAGAGGCTTTCCAGACTAAATCTACCTCCAATGTTGGCAAGCATCATTTTAGGATAATGTCAAAATGTGATCACTGGGGTGACTAAGGCATCAATTCATTGACCCTGTTTTCTAGCAAAAAAGTTTCTCAAGTTATAGCTTGTGTGTAGGACATGGTTTGATCAACAGTCTCTGGACTTCTAGATGTCTTTAGTATAATATGTAGGAAGAAATGCATTTTTATTGCAAAGACATGGCTTGGATCCGATTGTAAAACAGATCAAAAGTTCTAATCTACAAGCCCCATGAGACGCTATTGAAAAATCAAACCATCAGGCTTCCAAAATATGACCTGCAGATAAAACCACCTGTCTTCAAGGAAAACATAAGGAACTGATTTCAAATACTAGACTGAGCTGACAGAGCAAATTGGTCATCAAAATATTCAGAGGAAAACCTGGAAAGAATCAAAAGAAGGAAGAAATCAAATTGGATGACTGATGATACAGTGGAGATTTGCAAAAAATGTGGAGAGGAAACGCAAATCACTATGAATCAAAATCCTGAGGGGAACTGAAACATAAATTAGCGAGCTTTATCAACTACCACTTAAAACAATTTGTAAATACTACATAGACAATGGAAAGTAACATGGAAACATCTGCTTTATTTACTTCAGTAAAGTATTCAGCTGTGCTGACCCCACAAAAGTATGTCATGACAGAAAATATAAAACCTTCCTCAATGATTTAAAATTGGTGAAAGAAACATCAATAAGCTTTTATATGCTGATGACAAAAAATTCATAGCAGAAAACCAATAAGACCTGAAGGTCCTTATGGAACGACAGCATATTAGGGCCACTGTAAGGATGCTGAATGGCTTTACAATAAACTGTTTATTTAGAAAAACATGGACCACCAATGTGCTCATCGTCTGCCTCTTTGCCAGTGTTTCAACCAAGGCCCCAATTTCATATTGCATATGGACTCGTACGATAAACCATATAGCACAACTATAAATGTCATGTGGATAAAAGCATACACTCCAAACAACAACCCAAAAGTAATCACGAGTTACTGTATAATGACACTGGAGGCTGCGCTCACACTTGAGAACCGATCCAAGTACTGAGACCTTTGAAAAGTCTACAACGGCTGCCCAATCTTTGGCAAAAAACATTTATTATCATAATATTTTTGACTTTAAATATAAAAATAGTGAATAACTTAAACTTTATTCTTGAAATTGAAGGGATTTCTTTCTACAGTGGCCCTTAAATGCCTTTGGAAAGTGAAAGAACAAAGTGAAAAAATGGGACTTCAACTCAATATAAAAATAACAAAAGTCATGACAACATAACACTAACTTTACCATTGATGAACATGTCAAAGTGGGTGATGACCTACTTGGATCAATTGTTACCAGCACTGGATCCTTTATTCAGTAAATACAATACAGACTGGAACTTAGCGGAACAAGAATAAAGGAACAAGAAACAATCTTCAGATGTTCAGAATAGTCTAGACATTGGTCTTCTCGAAGGTTCTAATATAAAACCATCTGTGCTATTAATAGGAAAATATAGAAGAACAATGGTGAATATTGATGCATTTAACTTTGCTAGAAAATAATTTTGTACCCTTGATGGCAAAAAAAAAACATATACATTCCTGACCAAACCAACATAGTTTCTCACTCGAAGCCCAGTAAGCCAAACTGAAGCTCTTGTTATAGACACATGATTTGAATAATTCATTCATTAGAAAAAATATTAAACTTAAAAGATTTTTTTACTTAAAAAAGGGGACAGGATGGTGGTTCTAAGTAAGGTTATAATAAAGACAATTGTCTCTTTTGTTACACTGTCAAGTCTCAATAGTGACTTAATAGGGCCCCTGTAGGTTGTTACAGGTATCTAAAGCCATGCTGTCTGCATTGCATCCAACAGTTTCTGTATGGGACTTTGAGGATGAGGGCAAACAAATGGATTTGAGTCTGGGGAATTAGCCAGCTCACGAAATGTGACTTTCTTCAAGAACTATGCACAGCAGCTCTCATAATAATGTGACTCAACAGTGTAACAACCAGATATAGATATTGAGCTGGACATTTACAGTTCATATGTAAACAAGTAAAAACATTAGTGAACAAGACACAACAGAAGCAAGATCAAAAAGATGAGAAGTGAAACTGGAAAATATATGTAGATAATGTAGATAGAGAATGAATTATTTAGCATTTTAAACCTTGTGTTGGAGACAAACAATACAAAAATACCTTTCTGGAGTCTAATATTGTCAAATTCTCAAAACCTCTTCTTCTATGACATGAGGGAATCTTTTGAAAGATTACTCAATATATATTTTAATATCTGTTTCTACAGCTTTAAAGCTGATAGCAATCTAATAACCCACTTTCCTGTGTGGAATGGGGCAGATACTGAAGATTTTTGGCAGTGAGCCAATGAAAAAACTGTGTCCTTCTGTGTTGCCATTTTGGCCGACAGAGGGGGCACGGAGGCACAGATGATTGATGTCTCTGTCAGTTTATCCAAATAGAGAACCACCTGTGCCCTGTGAACATTAATTTGCTCCCATTGTTTTGTAGTAATAGTTCTTTTCTGCTTTAGCATAAAGTGATTGGATGAGTGTAATGTAGAGAAACACCAGTGCTCTAATTTGAGCTCTAATTTGAACCCCGCTGAACACATTTGAACCGATTGAAACATAGATTGCAGACCAGACCGCCTCGTCTATAGAGTGTCTGAGCCTACAAGTGCATGTTTGAATGAAAGGGAACAAATTCAATCAAGTTTGTGAAAGCCTTTTGAAATGAGCTGTTGTGTCTGAAAACGCCATACAAAATCCTGTGGTTTTGGAAAACAATGTCTAACAAACTCAGACTCATATATCTTTAGAGAATATAGTTTACAAGACCAGAGCATTGTTTGATTCTGTTAAACCATATGCATGAACATACTAACCAAACCAACCTAAACAGTATATGATTTATGTGTGGTATTCAAGTCAGAGAAGACGCATTATTAGTATTTTGTCAGATTTTTAGATGTCATTTCGTTTAATTTGGACCCCGATCAGATAGCCTCTGAATTAACTGCCTTTCCTATATGGACTTTTGCATGAGTAACAAATCTGCCAACTTTGCATATTATGATCACAGTTTGCTGCCATATGGCATTGATTTGTTTTATTTCCAGAGATTAATTTGATTGTTGGCAGTGATCAGGTTTGTAGAGACAATAGGATTCTTGTGGGCTGTGCTAATTTTCTGCTCTACACAAAAGAGTTTTGGTCAGACAAGAAAAACAAACATTTTACACACTAACGATGCATAAACAGTATAAATATTCAGACATTGCTAAAGATTAGCTTTACAAAAATCAATGCCACAACAGAAATCCGGCAAACGTCATAGCCCAGCATTCCTCAGTCCAACACTACCCATTACCTGACTAAGATTACTGTAGGCTGGTTTGAGGTTAAATCCAATTTCAAAAAAAGCTTTGCAGGCGTCATTCACCAAGCTCTTACAATGGAGCAGCCAAGCATGGTCTGGTCAAGCATGGCACACACATATAGACAGGGTGTCGCGAAAGGATGACTGGGCTCTAAGTGGCTTTCTTCATGCCTCCGTGAGTCACAAAGAGAGGGAAACCAAACATGCCTGTGCATCGGGTTTACTTTAAAATCACATGCAGCTGTCACTTAAAACACTTTGACTTCCTATTAGGTTTGAGTAGCTGCTTCCTTCTGGAAACACAAATCACTCAAATAAGCATTAATCAACAAGTCTGCTCCATTATTTTGGCACAATGTTGTAGAAAGTGGAAAATAGAACGATGAATGGTTCATTAGAGGAAACCAAGCCCAATATATTAAAAAAGATTAGCCAAAGTACCTTGTTCTACTCTCAATTCTCTTAAATCATGAAAGAAAAGCTGTGACTGCTCAGTACCCACTTATACATTTAGTAACTAAAATTCATGTACACACAATTTTAAAGTATGCAGGCTACATCTTGCATAATTTTGAAAGCAGGAGAAAGCAAGCAACATGATATAGACCCCAAAGTTGTTGTTTAATCAAAAAGGCAGATGCTGACCCCAAGTTCTCAGGATTCATATTTATGTAAGACACCAATTTTCATATTTATTTAATATTTAAATGACTTTTGACACTACCAAGAGTTTGACACCCCACTCTAGTCACCGTTAGTGAACTGTTAATACTCAAAACACATATTACTAATTTAATTTATACAATGACACACAACTTTTACATTACCATAATATACTAGTATGTCATGTTTACTTTTCATGTCTTATTTTTTCATGTTCATAATATTAATATTATTGTATGTTTTTATAGTTATTATATTGCTAAAAGCTTACACATGCAAATGTTTGTGTGTGTGTTAGAAAGAAAGTTGTCTGTGCTTATACTGTCTTTACTGAATTGTATGTGCACTACAACTATACATGTAACCAAATTCCTCATACGTGTAAGCATACCTGGTTAATAAAGCCTGATTGTTAATACCTTATTGCATTTTACTTTAAAATGAAACATGCTGTTAGCATTTACACATTTAGTATTTTCTGGAAGAGCAAAGAGGCCAAGTGGGTAGCCCTGTCGCCTCACAGCAATGTCCTGGGTTCAATCCCCAGAGGAAGTAGTTTGGGTCCGTTCTGTATGGAGTTTTCATGTTCTCCCCATGTTTGTGTGGGTTTACTCTGGGTGCGCCAGTCTCCTCCCACATTCCAAAAACCGGCAAGTGAGGTTAATTGGAGATTATAAAATTTCACTTTCAAAGTTTTACTTTCAAATTTTCAATTTCACGAATTCCCCTTCAGTCATGAAAAAAAAAAATAAAGAACAATAAAAAGACTGATGAATATCTACTGTGTGTCTGTCATGAATGTAACCAAGAGTGTAAAACAAGACATACAATCCTAATAAATAAATAAACTGATTCAACATTCGAAGTAATGAATTAATACAAATAAATTATAATAATAAAGGGGTTCCAGTTTAAAGCTTTGAAATCAAAGCTGGTCTGGCTTAGAATGATTTCAGTTTAGATCTTAGACAAACAGCATGCTTGATTCTTTTACAGCCATTGTTTACACAGTGAATGGGCTCAGCATGTGTCAGTGAAAGTCTATAGGTAAAGTCCTTTCTTTTAGAGCACATCGTTTCCAGAGCCGTGTTGCTGTCCATCACACCTTCTATTTCCCATAACTGACATTTAGGTTCTATTTACAAGCACGGTCTGCTCCATAAATTCACATCTGTTAACATTTAACGACACTATTTGTCCTGATCTTAAATAATAAAAGAGTTTATGGGTTTCTTGTGGATGCATTTGTGACAAGACAGTAGCTGTCCATCAGGAACATCAGAGGTGGCATCAGCAAACAGTTTTTACCCACAATTATTTTTATTAAGGATTCCAGTAAATTTAACTCACAACTTTGATTAATATAGATGTGAATTTTCTGATAAATCAGATTCATGAATCACCTTCATATTTAGCCCTCCAGGGGTCTCAACTGTTCCTTAATTTCTTGTTTCCTTTAAAATAAATTCCAGAATTTCTTCCAGATTTCTTTTTTCTTGAAAAAGCTTTTTCTTTTCTATTTTTTAATTGTTTATTAATTATGGTTGTCTTGTTTTATAGCTAAATAGCACATGCAGATAATATGCATTTACCTTTTTCACAGATCTGTGTATCATGAAAGGTGAAAGCTGTTCTTTTATTACAGCAGTTGTGAACATACATGAAATATTTTAGGTTTTTAAAGAGAACACATTCTAAAGAAAAGGTAATTTTATTAGTTGGGATATGACATAGGTGTGATGCATTGATTGATATATATTTTATAATACCCTTTCTCACATGCATTTTTAATAAAAAAGTAATATTCGCTTTTGTGTTTGAACACATGACATTCATTCATTCGACACTGGTATGGCCGGCAGAAAAATCAAAGCTTAATAATTACCAGCACAGGGCTGTGAGAACAAAAGTTGTTAGAGGACTTGGTACGTCTGAGGCCCCTAATTGAAAACAATAGTTTACAAAAGACAAAAATGGTGTATGGTGTGTTAACCATACGGTTCCAGAATGTGGATTTTTGAGTCATGAGTAATGAGACTTTTAGGGCTAACGTGTCAATGGGTACAACACAGTTAAATACAAGTGATTTAAAGTTAGTACATTATCAGTAAAGGTCACCCACCCCAGGATTTAAGTGTGAGTGTCTCAGCATCAGTGGATCCTGGAAGCAGGCTGGTTTACGAGGTGATGAGAACCTCTGAGGATTCCACTTTGTTCTTATTTATGCAGTCTTACCACTCATTGTGCATTGCCAACTGCCGTTTCGGTTACCAGTGTTTACCAATCACGACTTCAATGTTTTATTTTACTTGAGAGCTTTTACCACAGTTTTTGTGGTTCAACATCCTGCAAGCACCAGAGGCTTCTGTGTTTTTAAACATGGATGTGTTTCAGAGCTGTGGTAAATTCTTAGTTCATTCCTCGGCAGTGAAGCTGAGCTCTCCGGTTACTTCACCAGATGATAGGCCATCCCGATGAGCCAAGTCAACTCAGTACAGAGAGAGACCTTGATGTGCAAGGTGAACTTTGCCAAAGTAAAAGAGTGTGGACAGAGGAATGAGGGTAAGTGGAGATGGTCGGCAGTGTTTCCAGAGCTGTGTTTGATTAGTCGCTCATAGCCGCGCTCTGTTCCTAATTAACTCCAGAGCAATTTCTTTTCCCTTCTCTTCAGGAGTCACTATTCTGGGTGGGTTAGTAAGATGCATGAGGGTCAATCAGCCACGCAGATTACGTCCAGGGTCTCAAGAGGGGTGGCAAACATGTAATTGCCTCACTGGTGAGAAAACATGCTCACATTTCTCCTTTACTGTTATTACATTTTTTATCATCAGAACATTTTTATTGCTTTAGAAAACCAAACCAGCACTCAAGCCAGCGTGTGCTGTATGTGTTTGCGCAAATGGTTTCATTAATAATGTTCTGAAATCAGGCAGCAGCCGTTTCCATTGTGTGACACAGTTTCAATTTTGTTTCAGTAAAGTGTTAGTAAATTTAAATATGAGTGAATATTAGTTATGCAGCTCCCACATCAGTATAAAACAGATTGGAAATTCATGGGAAAAATATTTAGCGATTTCACATACCATGGATGAGAAGTGAACAGTGTGAACGCATCACAAGCATATAACACCAGTGAACTAAATAATATAACCTTCTGAACTTAGGTGGGTGAGCAGGGAATTTCACTAGCACATCACCACAGAGATTCTGAAACCCCGCTCGGCTAGGCACCATCTAGCGGGCATAATTGGCAGTGTCTATGGTAGACAATAATTGGCCACTGTGTCTGCTGGGAAGGTTGACTATTGGATGAGATCCTCAAACACTGTGTAAGGACCCCTGTTAACAGATAGAGGCACCTGTGCAGAAAGTACAGGCAAAAACATGGACTTTACGCTTGTCGAACGAGGTGTGAGCACCCTCATGCAGTCGGGGATCCATAGCAGCCACAGACAAATTGACAAAGCTAGAATTAAGCGCACTGCTACAGATCTTGCACCTCTGAGAATTTGAAAGAAAGGTCTAATATAGGTATGATTAACATTAAAGCATCAGTACCATTAGAATATTTTAATACCATGTTATTTTTCGACACATTAAACAAACCATCGGACCTCTCAACATTCATGTAGTTATTAAAAACGACTGAAGAAACATTTTATATAACATGTGGGAATAATGTCCTTTCCTAATACTTGTTGCACAACCTTTAGCAGCAATGACTGCCGCCAAATGTTTTTTGCCAAAAGCAGATTTCAGCTTTCTCAATTTGACTGAGATTAGGACTTATTGCTAGCCAATTTAAAACAGTCCATTTATTATCCTTTTTAACCTCATGTATTTTTGGATGTGTGCTTTGATTCGTCATCCTGCTTTTGGACTCATTGTGTTTAACTTAAACCCATATTTCTTACACTTGGAAGCACATTTTGCTCTACAGTGCTCTAGTATTTCTTTGCTTTCGTTGTTTTTGTAACACTGCATCCCCATCATCCCAGAAGCTGAAAAGCATCTCCACAATATTATGGATCCTCCTGCATGTTTCACTGTAGGTGGGTGAAGTTATCTTCATAAATGAAATGTTGTCATGCATTACCAAAGATCTCTAGTTTGGTTTTATTTATCCATAGAACATTTTCCTAGCATGAATGTGCTTTGTCTGTGTTTTGGCAAAGGTAGTTGCTTTTTTAATGCCTTTCTTTGAGCAGTGCAAACCTCCTCGGCCACTTAAAAGCATCAATTCAGATTTCAGTCTAAAGTTTATTGGATGTTGTACTTGGTTTCTTTGCCACCTATCAAATCATGTTTCATAGTTCTTTTAGGAGTTTTCATCTTTCCACCACATCCTGGAAGGTTCTTGACTTTCTTAAGAAGCTTCTTGACAATATTTCAAACTGTTGAAGCCAGGATGGCAAAGTCTTTGGAAATAGTCTTCTACCCTGGTAATAGAAACATATTTGCCTTTGTGTACAATAAACTGGGAATAAAGCAGTCCTTTGTGAGCTTTAAAGTCAAAATACTAAGATAATTAAAGTAATGTGAGCAGTATACACTAAAGATTAGATTATTCCATACAAATAACAAATCAAGAAAACAAGCATAGATCATCATTTGTTGGTTGCTGACCTAAGTTAGTTTCTGCGGCCAAATCCTGATCTACTGCTGACTGAAGCTCAGCTCTGCTGATTTTGTGATAGATTGAGTTGTAAGTGAGCATGGTTCCACAACACTAACAGTTTAGACTAGGTTGCTCTGTTGACTACAAAATTGTTTTACTTTGTGTTTTTTCTGATCTCCAACTAGTATGGTTGTGTTTTAAACATAAAACATCTATAACCAGCTTGGTCGGTGTTTGGCAGAAATAAACAGACCAGTGATCAGATCATGCGGATCTGTGTGAATAGGGAAGTTTTCACTTTCATAAATATTCAAGTCCAAGCCACAAATATTTGAGCCACATCCAAAACTGTGCTAAACAGTATGAGGTTACATTAGGTCTGTCATAACTGTATTGCGGCATTAGAGCTTTTACAATACATGTACATTTATGGAATTTAGAAGACACTAAATGCCCGAATAGAATTCCAACAGGGCGGCAACGGTCGCTTAGTGGGTAGCACTGTCGCGGAGTTTCCACTGTGTGGAGTTTGCATGTTCTCCCCGTGTCCGTGTGGATTTCCTCCGGGTACTCCAGTTTCCTCCCACAGTCCAAAGACATGCTACCAGTTTGATTGGAGACAATGAATTGTCCTGTAGGTACTTGTGATGGACTGGTGCCCCATCCAGGGGTTTACCATGTGCCTTGCGCACACTGAGATAGACCCCTACCGACCTGATTAGGATAAGGGATTAAAGAAAATTAACTGAACTGAAAAATTCCATCAATTGATTGGTAAGGGCCTTGCTCAAGGGCTTGAGCCAGACTTAAACCAGCAACCTTATAATTATTCTAGTACCTTAATTGCTGAGCTACCACCACCACTGCTCTGGTGTTGGATTACTCTTATCTTCTTAGAAGAAGTTGGTGTAAATTTGTACAGAACTAAAGACCACAAAAAAGTCTATTGAGGTCTGATTGTCATTGGTTGGCTAAACATTTGCTAATTAATGCATTCAGTTAGTACAAGTTATTGCTGAGGATAAAGAACCAAAAGATTTCACCATATACCTAACATAATCGTGTGAAAAGATTTTAAGAATTCAGAGACCTGTCTGTGTAGGGCAAAAAAACACTACTTAATGTGTGACCTTTGAGCCCCGAGACGATATTGCTTGAGAACCTGTCATGCTACTGTGGAGTTTTCTGAAAGTCAGTACTTCAGAAAGCTGTTGTCTAGAAATGCAATAACTGTTACTGACATTAATGCTCTGCAGATACATTACAGATTTCACATTTTTAGAAATGTTTTTTAAATATATTTATTTACTCATTCACCTATTCCCCTCTAGGGCCATTCAATGTCTCTAATAAACCTTACTGCATGTCTTTGGACTGTGTGAGGAAACTGGAACTCCCAGTGGAAACAGGGAGAAGTTGCAAACTCACCTGGGGGCCGGGAGATCTTGTTGTGGAGAAACAGTGATACCAAACTTTCTGCCCCTAAATATGTTTATATTTACAAAATAATTAGCATTTTCTTTCTACACTTATCAGTAATTTAAAGGCTGTAGAAACAGATTTTATAGCATCTAGCAAAATTTCCCAACTTGAAATGGGGTTTGTACATAGTGCATTTTTAGTTTGGGGTGCAGCAGTGAATCGTGATTGAATATGTAATCTTGCTGTAACAGCTGGTTGTATGGGGAGAGAAGGATGAATAATGAATAGTTGCAATTTATTTAAACTTGTCATTGTAGAGTGCACAATAAAAAATAGCATCTGGTTAGGGTGTTGTCATGTTTCTGTACTTGGACTCTAAAGACAATGGAGCTGGTGTGTGAAGCTTTAAAGGCTCTACTGTATTTACAGTTTGTTTAATGTTGTGGCATTGTTGAAATCAAGGTTGATGCATTGAGAAACATTTTGCACTATTTTACTGACTGTTTCGTCTAGGACTAGGGTCACCAAAAACACACTAAGACACTTCTAGAGAATCAAGGTATTAGATCACCAAATAAGCCACATCAAATGTGAAGTAAAGTCTCACAAATTACCTGAACACATTTATAAACACATGGATTCACACATACAATAACATGTTTACATTTATAATTACTAATTACCATTGACACATTGTCTTCTAGGAGTACAATATAACTAGCAATAGCTTAAATGATGGCATAATATAAGTACTAGCAGCTATAACTAACAAGCATTAAATTTGAGATGCAGCTAATAAACCGCAGCAGCACCACACCCCTACCTCCTTTATGACTGACTAGTATGTCCTCTTCTTTAACTCTGGAAAGATTTATGATGGTGTGTCCAAATCTTTTGTAAAACTTAATAATAAAAAATATGAAAAAATATTTTTATGGTAATAAAAATGTATTTGTTTATTGCTAAACAAAAAAAATTGAAAAAAATTAAAAGACTATTATGCTTGAACTTTTCTTTTGAATCTAAATCTAGTCATCTTTGTTTACATATGAGCTTCATCTCAACACCAATTTACTGCCAACTGTTCATAACCGTTATTGTTATCCAGAATATTTGGTACAGGTGGATCTGAAAGTAAATGATTTGGCAGTCACGGACCATGTCATACTTTTCTTTATTCATGGCTCCGCATTTTATGCAGCTGTGTGTTCAGTATGCGTGAAGGCACTTGGGCATGAATCAGTGATCCGGCACGGTCGAAACCCCCAGTTTCTTGTGAGGTGGCCTCCATAAAATCCCATCCAGATTTTGTCATGTTCTTATCATGATGGAGAGGGCAACATCCACAGGAGGTCCTCCACTTAACACCAATTTGCATCCCTGCATGTGCTCTTTGATGTCATCGTAGAAGAGGGGGAGGCATAAATATGTGCACTTTTCAACTCCTTGACTGCACAGACAGAGGGACCAGGCCCGGCAACATTTCCGATCCAGAGGTCATAAACTCACCATGGGCCAAACTTTGCAACCAATAAGATTGCCACACACAGGTCTACACTTTCAAATTATATCCTAAAGTTCATTTTGTTTTTGTATACAGCATTCTGACAATAATATTTTTACCAAGTAGTACTGTTAAAGAGTTAGTATGTGAATTTAAAGTTTTAGTTTTTGGTATGTTCACGCAAAAGCCCATAGAATTTGTTTGTTAAGTTATGAAATCATGATGAGGTAAGGTACATAAATCAAAAGTCCAACAGCTAATTAAAAATAATGATTTACAATGATGATAACAATTGTTTTTTGTATGTAAAAAATGAAAACAATATTTATTTTATTTAATAGCTTCTTAAATATTTATTCAAAATTCGGTAGTGACTGGTTTTATTGGGTTTTAGTCCTACATTTAATATGAAAAAATATATAAATTACAACTGTCAGCACCTTCTGTTTGTCAATAAGCATAAAATCCTTCAGGTTATGGGTCTTTATAAAAATGGAAGGATCCATAACCTGAAGGATTTGACGCTTATTGACAAACCGAAGGTGCTGACAGTACATGCCTCCCTCACACAGCATGAGCTCTGAAAAAAGAAAAGACGATTTTCAACCTGCTTCATCAACACATACTTAATATCCGCAGCTCTAACCGAGATTCACAAAGAAACCTGGCTGACTGTGTACATTTTAAAAAATCTCGTTTGCTCAGGATGTTAGAGTTGTAATTATACTTTCTGTAAGGAATTGTAATACAATGCACATCTATTAATAAAATTATTCCTCCTTTTCCAACGCTTTTATACTTATAAATGGAACCCAATAATAGTTTGTGGGTTTTTTAGGTCTATAGAAAGCCAGAGAAATGTGTCTGGCTGGCCTAGCTTAGTTCAAAAGGGTGTCGTTATTGGCCAGTTGCACACAAAAAAGGGGCCTTCTTGTTAAAGCCTGAAAGACGAACACAAGAATGAAATGCTTGGAGACCACTTCAGTGGATCGAGAAGGGTCGTCTCCAGATACTGACAGAATTCTGTTAACCCCTGGCTTACAGCACAAAAGATGCTATTGTAGTAGCGGAGTCGATGTGCATTTTTGAGGGGCTATGGGTGAATATAAAATAAGGCTTCCCTCTTTCTTTCTTTTTGTATTTTCCTTTCACTCCTCTGCTTTTATTTGAAACAAATGCAGAGAAAAGCCATTTACTTCAGAAAAAGCCCTGTTAAGACAAATTATAATAGTCGAGCAGGCCTGCTGGGAAAATAATACGGTGTTTTTAGCCACAGGACTGGGTTTGAAATTCAGGCTTGTGAAAGGACGAGTTTCAGCTGTTGTTTTCTGACTTGAATCCTATTAACGCGACATCGGTGAAAAAAACCTGTTGCAGATGGTCACAGCCACACAGCTTCTTTTTTTTTACCCACCACAGGCTTCTGAGTGCCACAAAGTATATTTCTAAACAGTAAAAAGGAAGACTTGGCAGTGCTCTAAATAATAAAAGAATTCGGCTTCAGCCTTTTATTGAGGAGAGCCAGGCTGCTGCACCATGTGTTATAAATTACTAAGTAGTGAAATCAAACAGGCAGTTGTGAACGGTGGTAAAAGTAGCCCAGGCAATGACATTCTAACATTTTTACTGACCAGTGATCTGTAACCCAAGCAGCAAGTGCTGATGGAAAATGCTTTATATTGAGTAGTACCAAGGCAAAATCATATTAAAACCATCTGTTTAAGGTTCACCTTTAACACCTCCGAGTGCTTCTTAGACCATAACTGAATGCCTCAGAAAGCAAGCGTCTTTCACTGACCTTAATGCAGGTATACAGAGAAAACTCTGATCAACACTCACTCGCTCATATTCAAGGAGCTGCTTTAATACTGCAACCTTGATTTGGCAGACATGATTTAATCTGGACCTGATTTCATCTACAAAACACTGAGACAATAGTAAAAATCGTGTTTGGTACATCTTTCAACCACAAATGAAGGTTTTAGACAATGGTTTACCGATGACAGTAACTGAATATAAACTCAGTTTAAACTGCGATTCATTGCATATACCGACGACTAAAGACAAAAATCTTTGCCAAACCTATTATCAAGTTCAGGATTTTTTTTGCGCCTGATGTTAATCTGTTTTAAGCTTTCCTGCTGGTAATCATCTTTTTTTGAAAGGGAAATGTTTCCAGCCTTGTCAGTAATGAGCTCTTTATTGCGCAGCTGTATCCTATGCTGGGACTTGTTAAGCTGCATTATAGTAGCTATTTACCAGGTATCATTGTAGTCTGTTGAGTTTGACCTGATGTGGGCTGCACTTTCTTTTTTCCTATTTTTATTACCTATTTTGACAAACTGAAATGAGATTTAAGGTATGTTTGGATTTTTACCATTTACTTGTATCTTTCACAAGTCAGTTATTTTCTTCTTTTAGAAATCAAACTTGTTTTAAATGCTCTTTGTGCTGTAAATTTTGGAATGTGTCTGAAGTAAGTTGTGCTCAATTGGTTAAAAGAGTTTTTGTGAGGTCAGGCACTAATGTTAAAGGTGTCCGGTAAGGTTGAGGTCAAGGATTTAAGCAAACCACCAAAAGTTCTTCAGACCAAATTGGTCATACATGTTTTTATATGGACCTCACTTGTATGCATGATTACTTTTTATGCTGAAATAGGAAAAGTCCTTTCAATATATATTAATTAATAACTATATTTTTAATTAAATATAATTATACTTATTGTAATTGTATGGTATATATTTAAATATGATTATAAAAAATCATTTTTATAATATTTTTAATGTAATTAATTTCATATACCTGTAAACAATGGTGTGGCTAAAACACTTGCATTTAATAATTGTCATATATTCCAATAAATGTATTAGATTTAAATAAGTTACTAATAATTTTTAAAAGTTTTTTTTTAATTCAAACTTGATTGGTTCAATTTTCACTGGTTGTAATCATCCTTTTAAGAGTGAAATTTTCTATCAGCCCTGGCAGTAATGAGCTGTTTATTGTGCAGCTGTGTTCTAGGTTTGGGCTTGTGTAGCTGTTCCTATCTATCCTCCCACCTGCCTCCCTGTCGTTCCAGGCCTGCGGGAGATAGCTAACCTCACCGCCAGTTTCTCGCACTGGGCGCCGGGTTCTGCTCAGCACCACGTGTCTAATTGCCCTATCTTCAGATCAGTTCAAGATAAAGCGTGACACCTGGTGACTGACTACAGATCTGTGCTTGCTAAAACACTTTGTTTATGCGACCCTATTTTAAAAAAGGGTGACCCTAGATCATGGGTTGGTTAGGAGATGGGGGGGAGTGGCAAGGGAAAACCATATGATCGTTAGAAAAGACATAAAGCCATAAACTAATGGAGTGACCATAGGAAAGGTCAGTTTAGCCTCGCATTCCACATATGCTTTAAAGATAAAAAAAGAGCTGGTGTGGAAAGGAGTTTAGCACCAACAGCTAAAACCCTGATACAGGAACATGCTCAAAGCTTCACTTCACCAGTTCAATAATCTGATGGCTTGTTCCGTGGCTTACATTATGATGAAGTGTTAAAAGGCTGTTCATGTGGTTTCTAATTTAAAACAAATGATGAAGTGTTAAAAGTTCAAAACAAAGTACTTTTTAAGTACATACAGCAAGTCATAGTGATTATTACATTTTTGAAACATTTTAATTTAAGCTCTCTGAGAATGATTTGACATCCATATAAAAGTGAACATATGTACTAACTGAGGTGCCTGTAATATTTGTTAATCATTATGCCTGGATTCTTGAAAAGGTCAAATAACTTTTGTAAGAATTTTGAAATTGTAATGTTCAGAGTATATAACATATACATATATATAACAAATATATATTTCTTTGCACATTTCAGCTTGTTTGAAAGCTGGGGTCAGAGCACAGGGTCAGCCATTGTACGGTGCCCCTGAACAGACAGGGTTAAGGGCTTTGCTCAAGGGCCCAACAGCGGCTGCATTGCAGAGTCTTTTAGAAGATAATCCATCTCTGCCACTACCTTTGTCCCTGTTCACCTTGTTCAACATGTGTCACCCACCCTGTAAAGTAAATATGTGTAAAATAATGTATAAACAGTTCCAGATGTCACAGATTTATTTTGTAAATGTTTATATTTTATATTTTTTATTACTGTCACTCCACATATTTTGCATGTTCACCTTACAATAAAAAATCAATGACACGTTTTACTTTACTATTGTAAAATCAGGAATTGTCACCCAACCATTTACGCAAGCCACATGTAGATGTTCTAATTAACCATATATACAGAAATACAGAGCAGACCAGCAACAGAAAGACGAACATACAAACTGCTGAGAGTAATTAATGAATTCTCATCTGTCCTGCTTAATGTAACATGTAATAAGCAATCTGTTGTTGTATGCAGGGCACCATTTTGGCATTGGCCAGTTTCCCCATCACTCCTGTTGTCTCAGTTCTGGCTGTATTTCTTGGAATGCTTTCCACAAAATATTAATAAATTTGGGGAGTATTGATGGGGGTCAGAGAACTATGGCTTGGTAAATATTTCAGTGCATCAATTCATCAATTCCAAAACTTTAAATTGGTCAATATAGTCACAAAAAGTTATTCAATACCACATTCATCAAACCATTTCTTCATTGACCTTGCTTTGTGCACAGGGGTACAGTCATGTCGAAACAGGAAATTGCTTTTACAAAACTTTTGCATTAAAGTTGGAAGCATATCATTTATTTTGACACTGGTGTGACTAAGACACCTGAATTCAGTTATTTGGATGCATATATAACAGTAGATTCCTCTGGCCATAAACTGTATGCGAGGGCTCACATGGTTCAGATATGTGAGAGAGAGAGAGAGAGAGAGAGAGAGAGACAAAAAATGTAAATAGTAAGTAAAATAATTTGGTTAGGCAATTTAAGAATCAGAATCTTTATTAATGAATGTATTTCAGCTAGTTATACTGGAAATTAAAAGTCAGAATCAGGTTTTAGCATTCGTTCAAAAAACCAACCTTTTTTATGGCCACCTGAAAATCATTTTGCCTTTACAAGCCAAATTCTTTAAAAAACACACTTCCCAGAACACATTCTGAAAGCAATCTTCTGACTAGAGCAAGACATACAAGTTTTTTACTCCTGTCTTATACAAGTAAAGAAATTCATACTCCCCTTGGGTCAACCAATTCATATTTGTTCAGCTGACCAAACAAGGATGGGACATGCTATTGCTATAAGCTGTTTACATTACTGAGCATAGTTAATAAAAGATATACTAACATTCGGAGGTGCAAAGGCTAAGTCAGAACATTTCTACAGCTCAAGAAGGCAAAAGGTTTGATAAATAATCAGCGTCATTCTATTTTGCTTACAGAGATTAGTGATGCCACATGGTTTGCATGAGAAAAAACACAGTAAGTGTTTACACTGAGTGTAATTAGTATGAATTACTGAGTGTTT
>JAYDZG010000039.1:25094366-25110093 GCA_034509265.1 Microcambeva bendego
CAGTCTGAGAGATGGAAGGTCACACCCTCTGCGCTCTGAAATTCCTCCCAATTCCTTGAATTGTTTGATATTAGACCTCATAGAGGGAGAAATTTGCAAATCCTTTCCAATGTTTTTTTGAGGTATGTTAAGGAGGTATTTTAAGGAAAGTAGGAAATATATTGGGTTCAAACTGCCTGTAATTGGTTAAAAGTCAAAGGAAAGGAAGTAAAGTCCTCGTTTACACTACATGATGTTTGGCCTGATTTCCGCTAAATTTGATAGCTCAAGACCAACTCAGGATTTGCGGATACCTTGCAAGTTAAAGTTACATCCCTAGTAGTGACCATTTTTTTCATTTCAAAAGGGTTTCATTACTGAGTGAATCCTTTCAGCTGCACAGCACAGCAGATCGTTGTCTGCATTATTGATTTGGCATGGTTTTACCCCGGATGCCCTTCCTGATGAAACCCTCCTATTTATCCGGGTTTGGGACCAGTGACTACATTGTACCACTTTGAGCCCCCATTCAATGCAATTGAATAAAAGACAAAGTAATGAAGATAAAAAAAAAATTCAGCGTTTAGCGGACGCCTTTATCCAAAACTTACAGTACAGTTACAGTGTACAGTCTTAGCAATGAGTGTGAAGGGCCTTGCTCAAGGGCCCAACATCCGCAACCTGGCAGTGGTGACCTTCGGATTACTAGTCCAGTACCTAGTACAGTACAGGTAAAGAATGTTATGCTTGGTTCACACAATGAGATTCATATCAAGAACATCTGGATCTCAGTCAGGCAACTGGCAGGTGAGGGAAAGGGGTGTAATATTTGTATCAGAATACATCCGGAACGCACACTTTTGACAGAATTTCTGTACTAATCGATCTTATCGTTTCAAAACATTACACAAACGTTGCCAAATCCACTCGGATTCATTTATTTGTCCCGCTTTGACTTTACGCTTCACATCTACGCACAAACAACTTTGATCACTCACTTAAACCCTTCGTTACGCCTTGAGTTCGTTTTCATGACAAAACGTAGTTTGAGAGATCAGACAGACTCATCTGCTTTTCCTCCTGATGCTAGACCGTCTAGTATGAAACCGCAAATCATGATCAGTCGAGTAGTGGGAAAACCACGAGGACTAAAAAAAATTCCCTAGTGCAAAAATCCAGTTGCCTAGTGTGAACTGTGAAACACACTTTATTTAATTAGCATTTTCCATATCATCCCAATTCTTTGCTGATTTGGGATTGTAATGACGTTTTTCCACTTGCTGAGGGACCTCAGAGTCTAAAAACGATACACATGTTCAGATAATATTTTAATATTTTAAGTTTCTCTCTTTTTATGAATCTTATTGGTGTCTTTTTTTTCCTGTGCAGGCCTTGAGTAACGGTCTATATAAAAGTGTTTCCCCATATGGCTCCCTGAACAACATCGTGGATGGACTGAACTCTCTAACGGACCACTTCTCGGACCTCTCGCTGTCCTCTGAGTCTCGCAAGCCCAGTAAAAGACCTCCGCCCAACTACCTGTGCCATCTTTGCTTCAATAAGGGCCATTACATCAAAGACTGCCCTCAGGTAAGACCCGCCTAATCCCTGCATCACATGCAGTGTGAGTCAGGACAGAAACAGATTCTTCAGTGACCTACTTGAGAAAAAGGCATCTCTCTGTTTGTTTAGTTCTCTGTGTCAAGTTATTTGGGTAGTTATCTATGTCAGCTGTTTGGGTTTTGGTTTTCTTTTTTTCAAAAGAACAGAAAGAAAGGGAAAAAGAAAAGAAGGAAGAAACGAGAACCGTGGGTTAATTCCTGTTTATGTCGCAACAGTTTGTGGTTGGAAGTCTGAAAGTACATAATTAACTTTTCTCTCTGGGTGGTGAGGGTTAGCATTGATGTCTTTTCATTTCCTGTTCTTACTAGTCGTACTTGAACATCAGTAAGCTCATGAATATAGGGCACATATCGCCCCCCCCTAAGCTTGTTAGGTGTGGCCTGCGTGGTGGTGAAAAATCATTTGCTATAAAAAGGCTTAAATGCTGTACAAAGTGTGATGGGAATATGTGTGAAAGGAAGCAGACATAACTCTTATAGCTCAGCAGAGGCATGAATTACAGTATCATGCCCATCCGCCATGCCAGTATGACTGAAAATGTCTCTGTGTGGGATTAAGATGTGATTTACAGGAGTGATGAGGAGCTTTATTATCATCGCCAGGTCTTTGCTGGCTTTACTTTGTTGTTTTTTTGTAGTTGTTCTGTGAATGGGTTAATTTTCTAACAGCTTCTTGGTGGTCTCTATATGGCACCTCTGAAGGAAGATTAAGCAACTTAAGAAACTTCACAGTAAATAGAATAATGGGGACCTATCAGATTGCACTGAAATGTAGTCAATCAGTTCTTGGTTGCAGTAGTAGTTGCAAACTATGCCAAAAATACTGGATTCGTGTTTTGTATAAAAAAAGAAAACACCAACGCCCCCTGACGTTTAAATAGAATATCGGCTCATCTTAATAGAATCACCGGTTCTAAGTGAATCAGTTCATATCGTTTCTTCCTGAACTTTTACAATTATTCTCCTGAGCAATTCTGGTGATGAAGAGGGGGGCGGGTGTCAAAACACAGCCGAGAATTTTCAGATGTCAGACTAGGTTCTGGGTTTACATTTAACTATTTAAGTCGCTGTGCTGAGTTTTGTAGCTTCCATTTATTCATTCAGTTTATGAGTGTAATTTCACTTAAAATTTAAATTGCACCTTTTTTAAAAAACGTGAGTGAAAAACGATGTCTGTGCAACTGAGCAGGACTTTGCTCATTAGATATACCTTAACAACTAATGCTCCATACTAAGAAGCTGGCAGAGAATTGCATATTATAAAGTCCTTCACCTATTCTGGCAACATGAGAATGTTATAATATTATCACGACCACTCAGTATATGACATCAAGCATGACCGTTTATGACATGTATATGGCTGTGTCATGACAGATGGCAAGTTTGTGATTATTTAATGAAATGTAGGCATTTTTATTGTATACTAAATTAGGTTTGACGTAAGAACAGCTGTTAAAACTTAAATTTAAGGCCAAAAGTATACACACCCCATAACTATTTAGTATAACTATGATTTCATTGCCATGCATTGCTAACGGGTACATAAAATAATGTAAAATAATTGATATGCTTCAAGCTTTGTGGCAGCAGTTAGGCAACAGTTCAAAAAAAGGTTTGTACAGAGCATGACTTTACCCCCCCTGAGCACCATTGTAGTAAATTGAAACACTGATTGTTGACCAGGCCTTAATATGTATTATTACCCTTCTTTTGGTCTGTCTTATAGTCCTGTCCACATACTTTTGGCTAGAAAGTGTTCGTAACACCTGAAATGAATGTAACAAGAAGGTTCCAGAGAAAAAGCCAAAATCCAAAGCACAGAAAAAATCATAACCACTGCTTACTTTAGCACCTGTTATTCCCGTGACTATTAAATGTATATCCGTGTGTTGTCCCGTTAGGAATAAAATCCGTTATTTTAAGATTTCAATTAAAAAATGCCATGCTTTTCCAGGATTACATTTCCCTATATCCCTGTATATAGTTCACCATGTAGTTCCACAGTAAAATCTTCTAGCTTCTGTGAGGTATGTTGGATATTGATTTAAAAAATGGATTAAAAAACATTTTCTTCATCCAAATGACAAAAACAGCCTAGAGAAGAACGAAAACAACTTAATGACTTGTGCTGGGGTTAATTTGTGCTGTGGTCAGACTGTCTATCCAACACAATACGGTCATGCAAATCACATTACACATCATAATTTAATAATATGGGGCAATTACTCAACTGCGTACAGAGAATAAACAGTTTGCCGTTCACTTGTTCTTGACTGCCCAGATTATAAAGAAGTCAAGAAAATGTTTTATGTATAATTTCTAGCATAATTGTAGCATACATACCATATTTTGAGCTTCTGGAACAGCTTAGGTCAGTTAAATCTACAATGAAAAAATATATTTGTTACAGTTGAACTGAAATGAAATTTGTGTGTTAGCAGCATGTTTTCAGATAACCTACACAATTTGGAAAAGGAGACACTGCTAGCTTTTTTTCAGGCTGTTAACATTTTATGGTCTTTGGACACAACGTGAGGGTGAGGTACTCACTTAGATCCAGACTTGAGTCAGAGCTGTAAGGAATGGTAATTCACACCAGATGTGGGATTAAAATCGCAAGCCTCTTTTTTCATGAAAGATGATGAGGGTTCCCTGCAGACTGTTTAAAGACCTGTGTCATGTTAAAATACCTCCACCTCTTTCCAAAGGCTCGGGTAATAAAGTGACATGTCACCTCTGACATTTTCAACCCCGTGTTATGAAGGACTAGCAACTGGTAACGAGTACAGATGTTCATGAGAAACTGATGAACTGATAACCAGTAAAGAAACCATTGTTCGATCAATGCTGTAGGTTGAAGGGATCATTTAAATCTATTTCCAGCTGCTCATTGTTCATTTCCATTAACACTGGAGATGCAAATCTCTCTCTCTCTCTCTCACACACACACACACACACACACACACACACACACACACACACACACACACACTAGCAGCACAGACAATGATGTGTGTTGAAATCCAAGTCGACATTTTATTCAGTGTTCTGCCACACATGTCTGACCAACATGGAAACTATTATGTATTGAATTAATTAAAAATGACTGTATTTATTTAGTTCACTGGAAATTCATTCTATTCTACATTATTATCGGATCTCTGGTAAACAAACACCGTGTTGCCATAGCTGAGTATAACAGAAATTATTAACATCATGCTTTCATATAAATGTTGGACTTGACGTTGAGATATTTACAGCATAGTTAGTTACAGCATTTGGCAGATGCTTTTTTTTATTGAAAGCAGCACATAGTACTGTGGCAGAATATTTTCTAAGCAATTAAAGGTTGAAGGTCTTGCACAAGATCACAACAGTGGCAACCTGGCAGGGATGGGACTTGAATCATTGACCTTATAACTGCGAGTACAGAACCTTAACTACTACTTTTGTACACAGAAGATATTGACTAATGTTGTTGGGAGGGGACGGGAGTACTTATACCCTTTTTATTTATCCAGGCTTGGGACCGGCACTACAATGCACTGGTTTGTCCATTCTAGTGGCTAGGTAGTTAAAGAACAACTCAATTCTTTCAGATAGCCTAATTGCATGTGTTGTACTAAATAAATTGCTTGCATTGCATTCAGACACAATCATAAGTTGCTTTGGATGATAGTGTCGGCCTAATGTGAATCACATTGTTAATTTGGTTTAGTTTTTATTGGGATGCCCATCCTGACACAACCCTCAGTATTTACTACAATGCACTGATCTGTGCACACCCAGCCGACTCGTGGCAATGCCGAATTTCTAACCAGGGGCGTTCAGACTCTCTGCACTGGTGTGATAGCAGAAAAGTCACATTGCTCTTGTTTTTTTTTGTATTTTGGAATTTGTGCACATTCAGTCCAAAATCCCAAAGGTGTTTATTGGGGACATGCTCTGTGCAGGTTACTTGAATTTCTTAATCGCAAACCTGTCAAATCATGTCATTATGGGCCCTCCCAAATCCCCAAATCGGAAGCAGATGCCAGATCACTAAACACACTAAATGTCAACACACCCAGCAAATGACATTGATGAAATACCTGAACTCAGGTATACCTGAACATTCTTTCTGCTATGTATTTTACATACAGAGGTCATTTGAGTTGTACTTTGGTTAGTTGATTGGTTCATTGGTTGGTTGGTTGGTTGGTTGGTTGGTTGGTTAGTTGGTGGATGGATGGATGGATGTTTACAGATAGAACTTGATTGTACTTACAGGTACAAGGTAACAAAATGTCATTACCAGAAGTGAAAATAGTTTTATTGTGTAAAAGGAGTATTTTCGTATCTATGATAAATATTATGTATGTTTATAACTAGAGCTATTTACATAAACTAGAGCAGAGCTCGGCAACATTTTCTGTACTATGTGCTGACAAATCAATTGAAAATGAAGTACTCAGTGTGCCATGGAATTCCAACTCGTAACTCTTTTTCAGTCCCTTTCCTCTGTAAGTGATGTCCATCACATAAAAAGAAAGTGTGCATTCTCTTTTCAAGTGAAGTGAGCAGTTCACAAAAATACACTGTCCACAGTGATGAGCTCAAAAATGTCAAAAATCATCGTGTCGTTCATGTCAAGCTTGTCCGGATGCACGAGAAAAGAAAACCTCAGTTCTGTTTGTCTGGAAATCTGGAAATCTGGAAATTGAAAATCCATGCTACATGGAATTCAGTGCTGAATGAAAGACGGACAGAGATATCTGTGTTTGTAAGTTCCAACTAATAATTATAATTAAAATAATAACAACTCTGAGCATGAAATACATTTTTTACTCTGTTCTAATCAGTGTGCCAGAAAAATGCCATAGATATCTATTCACTAAGCTAGAGCTATTATCATATATAGAATTATATAGCTGTACATAGTGTTATACATATAAAGAAATGCAAACAAAAACTATATAACCATAACTATGTAAAGTGCCGGTGTTAATGGAATGAGAAATAAACAGTCCAAAGTGATGATGAAATAACGACACAAATAATGACGCACATGATCAATGATGGAGAGAAAAAAATAGGACTACTTTAGGGAACACAATTAATGTGAGTAATGTGTAAAGTTGGATTTAGTCTAGTGCCGTTTTGAAATGTCTGTCATGCATGAACCTCAGACAATGAGTGGAATTGATCTGAAGGTATTGTGTAGGAGTGTGTGTAGTACATGTGTGTAGCAGCTCCGTGGCCAGGGTGTCGGATAAATCACCACTCTGATCAGTCCTGTATTCAATTTCAGCTGCTCAGGTTAATGCCAATGGAAACAGAAGAATAGCCGTTCCTCAAGCACCGCGCACATCCACTCATTTCAGATGCTAGCAGTTTAGCTCCCCCTCGGGTCTCTCTCTCTCGGTGATTTACTTACCATTTCTCATAGACCCACACAGCACAATCCCGACTGTTGAATTAGCACATCGTTCATCTGGGTCTAACAATTTAAGATGAAATTTATCAGTGTAGGTGTTTATTTGAACCAGGAAGTTTGGCAACGCAGTGCCACATCTGTCTGCGCTTCAGATATTCTTCATGTTTCCAGAAAGTTGTGCAATGATGCATTTGGGTGGATCTCGGCTTTCTTTCTCAACTGCCTGAAAATAAATGTCAGGAGAAGTCGGTCCTCACAGCACGTTTAGTCGATGTCCAGAGGAGCACAAGTTCTCTGCCAACACAAACAGGAGGATATGACTGCACAGGGCACAGCAGGATCTGTGATCCAGGGCCATGCCTGAGAATCACATTCTTCCGGATCTTTCCCGATCTGCATTTCGCATCCCTGTGTACAGTCCCAGCCAGGAATTTTTAAACGTCGTTCTTCTCCTTGAAGACTTCCAGAGGGGCTTGAGCATAGTGCCGGGTGATTTTCACGATTGATTCGATTTTAGATTTAGAATACTCGGCATTTTACCCAAAATCGTTCAAACATACATATACACACTAGTGAACACTAGGGGAAGTGAGATCGCGTGCCTTGAGCGGTGTGCAGCCCTTGCCACGGTGTCCCCGGGGAGAAGTTAGGGGTTGCGTGCCTTGCTCAAGCCCAGTTCTCTAACCACCATGTCACGGCCGTCTCAAATGAATGTTTTGAAATATGACAGTCGCGGTTGTTTACATGTCTTATATTCTAATCAAAATACCAATAAAAGCTTTTCTCACAAACCATATGAGAAATTCAGTGTGAGACGTGTGTGGATGACCCGAGACCAGAAACCCCAAACACTTCATCCATACGTAATCCTAGTTTTAAGTTCCTCCCTAGTAGGACATGGACAGCTTCTCTCACACAAAATCACAAGTGGGACAAATATGGCGGACGATGCGTGGCAGAGTACAGAGTTATTTTCAAATGTAACTAAATTAGTTTATTTATTATGTAAATAAAGTTCAGCTTGTCTGTGGCAATTACTTCTTTGCGTTGGTTTGAATGGCACGATGCTAATTGTGTTAGCTCGCTAAGTCTCCAGTAGTGTGTTCGAATAACCAGAGAAATAAATCAATGACTTATTAGAGGTGAAAGAGTGAACCAGGGTAATGCTAATGTTATGAGGTTATGTCACATTAAAGTGAGACTTGTTTGTGAGCTGTTCTTAAAAAGGATATAGCTCAATAAGATTTCTATTTTGTTTTTAATTTGATGTTTAAGTAACCATCATTTGCACAATTGAATAATTATAGGTGGTGCCGTTACTATTTTTGCACTTCTGCAGATATTTACATTAAAATGCAAAAAAGAAAAATGTTGTTTTTTTTATTATATATAAAAAAACAAACAAAAATCATAAACACAATCAGCAATCGTTAATAATTGGCAAATAATCCGGATTTTTCCAGCCCTACTTGATCATTAGAAAAGTGATGTGACGAAAAGCACTAGCTAGGTTAGGAAGGAGTGAAAGTCGTTCCTCTGGAAGAATAAAGTAGGTTTGTGGCTTGGCTGTGCCGGCTATTCACGCTCCAACGAGAGAGTTTACATGACTGGGAACGTCAGAGATCATGTTTTCATTCAGATCGGATCGTTGTGGTTACCTGTTAACTGGTAATGAGAAACTGTATTTCATAGACAGGTGGTTAAACAACTGGTGTTGAAATGATTTATTTTCCAGTAGAATGTTAGAGCGCTTTCACATGCCGTCGTTTCCAATGGAGTGCTTTTGCCACATTGAACCAGTCATCAGGTAACTGATAATAATGGACTGAAAAAAATGTCCCTACCGCCACATCCCACTTACTACATGTACAGAACACAAGTTTAAAAGTGAAAGAGTGATAATCCAGCTAAACACAGAGTGGGTTTAATGCTTATTCCACCCAAATGCATATTTCTCTAATATTCACACATTGATGACGTACACAAAATGCTTTTCTTCTGAACTTTGCATCGTTACCTAATGTGCATTACATTTACATTATATACAGTGATCACCTTCATCCATACATCCATACATGTTGGTAAATGCAGTCAAGCAACTGATAGTTGAGAGCTTTGGTCTGGGGCCCAACGTGGTGGTGTGGATTACTAGTCCAGTACCTTAAGCCTTTAGCCACCACTGAGATGCCTCTTTATGTTTCTTAAGTTGTTCATTCGTTGGTCAGATTTCTTACTCTTTATCTGTTAATTGGATGTTGTTATCAAGTAAGCTGTATTCATGAAATAAACTTGTACCAATTATAGTAGTATAAATAATATAATGTTTGTTGTGCTCGAGTAGAGCAGTCGTGTGTTCCACTAACCCACCAATGGTTTTAATCCCAGTTGTGATATTGACTGACCAGTGTCTGTAGTGAATTACCGACCAATTGTTTAATTTTCCAAAAATGTAATAAGAATTTTTATTCTGTATTTTTTTCTTAGTTGTTTGGTTGGATCCCAATTTTTGTGGTACATACCTGCATCTAAGATGTATATTAGACAAAATCCTGCTTCAAGCTGGTAGACTGAAGAAATGTTTCAAACCATGTTCAGCTATTAAGTAGCCTATTAGCATTAAAATGACAGAATAAACGTATTTTATTCATGTTTTTGTTCCAGGTAGGGAGCAGGCTAATCAGCAAGAGGCTCATTTAGATCTTTATGAATACATTTGGTAGTTTGTCATCACATTCCAGTATTTGTTTATAAAAAAAGCAGACTTCATCACAAATCACAATCATTTTTCACACATGCATAGATGTTTAGAATTTGATGTTCAATAATGATTTGGGCTTGACAGGAAGGTTTGTTGAGAATGAGAGTTAGAGGGTTGGAAAGGATCAATGTGACTGTTGTTGACCAGTATTGAGTTATGTAAACACTTACATAAACAGTCCTGGCCTGGTCTTTCATTCATTACCCAGATACCCACTGCAAAACTTTTGGGCATATGCCTGAGTCTAGTTAAAACTGTTGAAGTTTAGCCCTTTGCCAAGTGCTTGGGTGCATACTGGTGTGCAGTGGGATTTCCTCATGGAAAATGTGCAGTCTGGAATGCAGCTCTCAGGATTGAGAGTGGCTCGAATTGTAAGCTTGGCTCGTGAGTCACAAGCACTGCAATGCATCCATCATGCCAATGCCCATGTTTGTGTCACACACTCATGGGGAGACCGCTAGTCATTCAAGGCAAGCATTCTTATTGCTAGTCCCATTAGTATCAGTCCAGCTCTAGTTAAGAATAGCGTACTGTCTGAGTTTTAAGTAGGGTCAACATCGGGGTCCTCAGTTTGCCACATACCAGCGATGTTCTCTGCTAATGATATAACATGACTCAAGTTCTCTGCGTGCTTTCGACTCTTAAATAATTCCAGAAAATTATGTATCGTTCGACGGCATTAAAGGAAATTGTATTTAAAAAAAAAAGTTTAAACAGATGCATTTAAGTAATATCTGAACTGATATCTTTAAGATGTTGATCAAACACACATGGATGCCATCTATTTCATACAGCGCACCCTTTATTCTGTCAAGATAATGCAGCTTTTGTTAAAACTATAACCATGCCAGTGGAATGTGTATATATAGCCATGTTTCCAACTTCATTTTCGCTTCGAAGTTCTCCAACAACTCCTAGGTGTTTCAGTTACAATCTACTGGATTGTATGTTGGCACAGCCATTTGAAAAAGGACTTTTAGAGCAAGTAATGACTAAAAGGTTTCATTAGCCAGCTTCACAGAGACCGATCTGCACTCATAGTTGCATACAAAAATTCACTTACTTACATAACCGCTTTTCCATACAGGGTCATGCCCAGGAGGGGGGGGGGGGGGTGTTGGAGCCTATTCAAGCTTTTCAATAGATGCAAGGCACACAGAAACATCTTGGACAAGGCAGACAGAAATGCACATTCCCCTATAGGGCAAGTCAATGTCCCCAGTTGGAGACTGGCCTCTTGTTTTTTCCATGAGGCATCAATCCATAAAGGCAAGCAATCATAAAGGCTTCAAAATGAACAAAGCGATCAATAATATCTCCAGGAAAATACTAGTTTAAGAACACTAGTACATGCAGTATATTTTTGGCATTTACTGGGGGTATTTTGAGGGTTAAGGGCCTTACTCAAGGGACAAACAGTGACAACCTGGTTATGGTGGGGCTTGAACCAGTGACGTTTTGATTTTTTTTTTTAATTCTTTTGATTGAATCCAGTACCTCAATCATTGGGATAAACTTGCCCTTATGTGTGTCTGCCCTGTGATGGACTGGTGACCCATCCAGGATCTTACTGTGTGCACACTGAACAGCTGGGATAGGCTTGATCACTCCCCAAGACCCCTAAGCTGTTTAAAAAGCATGTGAGAATGACTACATGCATTTTTTTGAAATATTGCTTATGTGGAAATTAAACTTAGCATCCAGTGTTAAGGTTTCTGACTGTAGCTTTTGACTTTACAGTAATCTCACAGAGCTCTCGGATGTAACGAGTGACTTTATCTATGGCAGATTTCAATCCCAAGATTACTCCTTATGCTTCACTAACATTTACAAAAAATGATGTTTTTATTTCGCTTCAGATTGTATTTCATGACTCAGACACAATCTTTAATTATGTGCAGCTGAGGTGCTTAATCTGACGGAGCTGTGTGTAACTGTGTATCCTCAACATTAAGTCAAAGTAACATTATCTCAGCTGGAACAGAACCGTGAGGGACACCATATTGCACACATTTAGGCTTTTAAGTCTCTAAAATGATGCTATCAGATTGATAAGGCTCTGTCAAGTGAGAGTTAAACCAGGAACTAAAATTTGGTCTGCATTATCCAAGCAGGTTTTCAGTTCTGTCCAGTAAATCTAAAGGCCAGTAGTGTCTAATGTTATGTTAAACACTTAACAACAGTCTTATGTTAATTGCTTTTAGCTCATTTATATCTGATGTGTTTTACATGACACATAAAGTCCACAATCATCTTAAGCTTTGTCTTAATTTATCAGATTGTGGCTGTCATATAATGGGGGGGGGGGGGGGATAACCTTGAAAGAAATACGAATAAAACTATGTGGAAATCTATTGTCAAGTTTTGTCAGATGGCTAATCTATGGCACTAGCATAAACAGGCCATAATGTAATACAGAACAACATGTACCTTTACTAAAACAAGGATTTAATAATTTGAGAAGTAAACATAAATTTGGAGGAAACTTGGCATTCCTGTGTCCTTCTTTTAGTACCTAAAGCCAGGTTAAGGTTTAATTTCATGTCTTGTATTCTATAGAGTTTCTGAAAGTTTTAAATTTACCTTCAAAGTTCAGCTCGGAAATAGCTTGTTGTTTCTTCATCTGAATGCTTACATTTGGTTACTGTGTTGTTTGCTGTGTTAAACTATTAAATTATTTTTTAAAAATCACATTTATATGCATATTCATATAGAATAAATAGAATAAAATGGAATAAAATGCCGTTATTCGTCATTACACATATACAGACATACATTACAACGAGATTCTTTGTTTGCATATCCCAGCTTGTTTGGAAGCTGGGGTCAGAGTGCAGGGTCAGAGCCATTGTACGGCGCCCCTGGAGCAGACAGGGTTAAGGGTCTTGCTCAAGCACCCAACAGAGACTGTGTACCAGAATCTGGATTTGAACCACCAATCTCTGGTTGATAGCCCCAAGCTCTACCCACTAGGTTACAATCATCCCTATCAGTTACCAGGGACTGTTGGCTCAGGGGCATGTTCATATTATAAGAAAAGTTTGGACACCACTGGCATAGAACACATTTATCTGGAATTAACTTGCTTGCTCTGTAAACTGTAAACTATAAACTATATCAATTACATTTGAACACTTTAAAACTGATTTCATTTATTTATGATAATAATTTAGGTTTTTGGCCATTGGTTTAAAGTTCTGCTTAGTTGATTGAGAGGATTAAAAAAAATGCTATGGGATTTGATATCAGTATCGACAGATACTCAATTTGCAGTATCATATCAGACATAAAAGTGGTATCGAGCCAGCTCTAATGAAAATGTTGCATTTAAACAGTTTTAACAATAATACTTAACAGTTGCACTGATGCAATCCTGTGTGCAACACAAATTGTCTGACTTTGACCCCAGAAGATGTGTGTTTAGGTTACGAATGCTAGCGTGCAGTATTAATGGTTTAATGTGAGTGTGTTTCAGAATCAGGAGCTTATCAACCACGCTGGCAGCCCGGCTGTGAAGAACACAAAGCAGCTGGCTCAGACATCTAGGAATCTAAACTCTTAATTTACTGTCACATAACAGAAATTCACTGTGTAGGCGCTGCAGTGGTTATTGTGTGAGTGTAATGTAAAACAGAGCTCGTTCATTTTATTACCACTCATAACAATCACTGTTATTCTGTGATGCGAACTGTCGAACCAAGGAAGCAATATAATCTAAGAAAATACAGTCTGTTGTGTTACTGAAAGCAAATGTCAGAGATGGGGACTCAAGTCGCTTCCATCAACATACAGTAGTGGACAAAAAATAAGAGACCACTTAAAATAATGTCCTTTTTTAGTTTTAATTTTTGGGCCTAAATGAGTAGTTTCATTTTATTCTATAAACTAGAAGAAGAATTATAATCGAATAGAACAATACTACTCATTTTGGTCAAACATATGAACATATATTGTAAATCTAAAAAAAAGATTTGTGTGATATTTGTTTTTAGGGATGTAATGATGCACCACAAATCTATTCAGGAATCGATTCACTAGAGGCACGATTCAAATCAGTTTTCCTTTTTAACGAATCGAAAATTATTTTAAACAGCAGAGGATGCTGCAGCTATTCACAGATTAGCCAAGTTAGGCTTAATTCAAAATTGTTTGTACCTACCTCAGAAATAATAAAATAAAAATCATATTTACATAATAAAATATGATCACAAATACAGTATTTTATTAAGTAAGTTGTCTTCAATTTCAATTTGTTAATAAAATCGCATCGTGAGCCCAATATCATTAATCTTATCGCATCGTGAGTAGAGTGTCTCGTTACATCGCTACATCTATCTGATCCGACATCCTGATCCTGTGTCGTTTTCTGCTCTCTAATAACGCTTCGGCCATCTTAAAAGCGTCGCTCCTTACATAGTGCTTCAGAGGAACAGCTGTTACTCCTACAGAATCGGCGTTAATGGTTGAAAGAGCACATTCTGACCCAATCAGAGCTTCTGGTTTTATTGTTTTAGTAAAGATTTGGCTTTCCAATGTCTTCATGTTTTACTTCTCAACCTGGGAAAGTTTGTAGGTTTTTAATTATGAGCACACATTTACAAAATAACAGATTATTCCCAATAGGACAACACACGGTTATAAATGTATTAGCATCTGGAAGAACAGATGATAAGGTAAGCAGTGGTTATGAATTGATGTGTTTTGGATTTTGGCTGCTGTGCCATGATTTATCATGCACTTTTATTTTTCAATGAAAATGAAATGTAGCAGTTTAAGCTTTTAACTGGTAGATAGGAAAGTAAAGGGACTACACAAAACTGCAAAATACAGCTACAACTAATCTGTTGTTGTCTGAACTTACATACCTGATTTACTCATGATTTGACACAGTCTGAAGACTCGTGACTTGACTCGTATTTTGTGACTCTGGCACAGAACGGGTCAGCTGTGATGTAACAAACTACCCTGGAAATAAATTGCATGCATTTATGTATGCTTGATGACTCAACACCACTCTGAGATATTACATCTGTATTTAGGCAATTATCTCAGCAAGAGCCTGAGAGAAGGTGACCGCCTCCTCTAAGATCCATGATTGCTTCTTACATCAGAGTGCTTTGCTTTACCAGATGTGTCTAGTTGTACTGGAATATATTTTTTTATTTTACTAACAAAAGCTTTCGTCTTGAATAAAATTGCACAACCGCAGTTGTTTTGATGTTCTGTCGCCATTTCAATGTGTTACAAAATTCTAACACTTACGCCAACAGCAACAATACACCATGAATATTTTTTCACCTTCACCACGCGCAGGCAGACACAACGAACCTTGGGAAAGATTCTAGATTCACATAATGTTTTGGGACAAACCACATACCGACTATAATCCTGTACTTATGTCTACATTTTAGCATTGCATACACCAATCAGCCATAACATTATGAACATCTACCCAATATTGTGTTGGTCCCCATTGAACCCTTTCACTTTTACCACTGTTCCTTCCTTGGGCCACTTTTGATACACTGACCACTGCAGACTGGGAACACGCCACAAGAGCTGCAGTTTTGGAGATGCTCTGATCCAGTCATGTAAATCACTGGCCCTTGTCAATACCCATTTTTCCTGCTTTTAACATTAACTTTGAGTATGAAACGGTGGCTTGCTGCATAATATATGCCACCCACTAACAGGAACCGGGATGAAGAGATAATCAGTATTATTCAGTGATTCCTAGTTGGTGTAATAAACAGACTTAAACGTAATATAATATATGCCAATCAATGACAGGAACCGGAATGAAGAGATAATCAGTATTATTCAGTGATCCCTAGTTGGTGTAATAAACAGACTCAAACGAAATAGAATATATGCCAATCAATGGCACAAATATGTGTTCAACATGGCTTAAAATTCTAACACTTATCAATACAGTCATGTTTTAATTAGGGC
>JAYDZG010000039.1:25126164-25136811 GCA_034509265.1 Microcambeva bendego
ATCTCACAAATGGATCAGTAATTTTTAAAATAACATTGAAAATAAAGATTCTCTTCTTTTCGTCTTCTAGAACAATAATGTAGATCCTTCTTACACCGTCCATCTGTAGTATGGAAATGGATCTACAACCTGTTTTTTTCCTTCTTCCGTTTTTCCCCAAGGCAGTCAACCTGCTCATGTCATTCATCTCCGGGGTAACTCGATCCTTTTTTGCAGCTGTACGGGTTCTTATGGCGAGTTGAAGCTGGAATTGTGATCTTGGGAATGACGAATGCAAAGCTGATTCTCTTTTCTCTTTCAGCTAGTGTTTCAGAACTAACATCTAACTAACCTATTCAAAACCACCCAGTAAGCTCTTTTAAAACAAGAGTAGTTTCGCTATTTTTTGCTCCATCTTCCCACAAACTAAATTAATTGTGTGTGTGGGATAATGCAAACTCTCGAAAATATGAAACCTTTTCGTGTTGACGCTCAAGCTGTCATCATTATTGAAATAAAACTAACATTTATTTTCTATGCAAACTATTGCGAGTGACTAAGTGACCTTTTGAATCAGTGTAGTTAATGGTGCAATAATTTGTGTATGTGTATACAGACAGAAAGTGTAAAAGACTTTTTGGCAGCTCCAGGAATTTGTGTATTTTGGTGTTTATATTGGTATAATTTATCCTGTCTTGCCCAAGTATGTAAAATATTACTAAAGATCAGTGTTAATTATTAGTAGTAGTATAAACGTCTTGCTAAGTCTAGCACTGTCAACCCACAGCGACCCCCAGGTCCGGTAGTCTGGGTCCTTTCTGTGTGGAGTTTTCATGTTCTTCCTGTGTCCATGTGGGTTCTCCATGGAAGCCCAGGTTTCTTCACACAGTCCAAAAACATACAGCTAGGTGAATAGACACTGAATTGTCCTATATGTGAATGTGTGAGATGGAGTGGCACCTTGTCCAGGGTGTTTCTGTGTGTCTTGCGCCCACTGGAAAAGCTGGGATAGTCTCCAGCACCCCCGCAACCCTGATTGGATAAGTGGACAAGAAAGTGAGTGAATAGAAACATCTGGATTTATAATGTACTGTAAGCTAATTCAGCCATCTGGGTACTTGTGTTGCTGGAATTGTATAGTTTCTGTTTATATTTATGGAAAAGCAGTTTATGGATTACTAATATAATGTCAACTATTCAAACTGGTCACATTAGTTATTGGTAATTTACATTTAGGGTGAGTTAGGGTAAAGCATATAAACAATGAGATGACTAACAACTGAGGTGAATAAAGATTTTTTTAAAATATTTCTCATTACACAACCTTCCCTATTTATCCAGACTTGGGAGTCTAATGCACAAGTTTATGCAAACTAGTGGCTAGGGTGACATCCAGCCGACTGGTCACAATGCCGAGTTTCAAACCATCATACTCTGTGCTGGTGTGCTAGTGGAAAATCCTGCTGCTCCACCAGGGTGCAATTTTACAAAAATATAGTAAAAGGAGTCAGCCATGGCCTGGTAGTTGGAGAACTGGGCTTGTGAAGGTTGCCAGTTAGATTCCCAGAGCCGATAGGTCACAACTAAGTGCCCTTGAGCAAGGCACCTAACCTCTAACTACTCCCATGGATTGGGTGAAATGTGGAGGACAAATTCCACTGCACAGTGGTGAAAAGATCTGTTACCCACTGTGTCTCAGGTGATGTAAAGATGACTGCTCATGAAGGGGCCCTTCACCCAGAATTTTCTATAGTTTTTCCGATTCTCTACATGTTTGGTGATTTGAGATCAGATGTTTAAATAAGTCTGTGAAATGTTCTTGGGATGTAGATTCCATATTGTACTTGACATACAATGTCACGCTGAGCTGTTGTTGGTTTACATCGTTTTATTACATTGAAATACAAAAAACATGAAGTTTTATTATAAAACTGCCAGACTGCTTCATAACCGATTCCACACAGTGTAACTGATTTGGCACACAGTGTCATATTCAGATTCATGACCAAAGAACATCCATCCTGCTACAGTAGAAACCATGGAACAGTAATATGTTGCTGCTTTATATTTAGCACTAGTGTTTTTCTGCCTTGTAGAGTTGGCAGACATTCTATGTGATTCCAAATAATTACGTAATAAATTATTATGTGTTCATTGGGACCCGGTTGTCACGGGCATAATATTGAGCTGTGGTTGTGTTAAAAGTGACCATTTTATAGCGGATAAACCCATTTTATGGTTTACACGAACACATCTGGATCGGAGTAATACAGTACTGCAGTGGTGTGATGTAGTTCACTTCCCAGGTTCCGAGCTGTTTAACACATGTGCTGTTCTGCCGGCCGTGTTTAAGTTCTTAAAGTGGTCTCAAAGAAGCTGTTCAGTCCTGTCTAATGGAAATGTCAGCTTTTGTAGGGCAGTCGTAGCCTATCGCTTAAGGTACTGGACTAGTAATCAAAAAGTTGTTTGTTCAAACCCCACCACTGTCAGGTTGTCACTGTTGGGCTCTTGAGCGAGGCCCTTAACTCAATTGCTTAGATTGTGTACCGTCACAGTACTGTAATTCACTACTGATATAGTGTCTGTTAAATGCAGAAAATTTAAATGTAAATTTACAAATGTCGTAGCCTAGTAGTATTGCTGGGAACGGTCTCTAAGAGAGACGCTATTTTCTGGGAGCAGTGTTGCCAGATTGGGTGTTTTTCTGCCAAACTGGGCGTTGAAAACACTGCTTTTTAGTGGGTAGACAAAATTGTTACCACTGCCAACCCTGTCTAGGATCGGGTGGATAAAGGGGGTGGGAAAAATAAGGAAAGAAAGATGTAGAAGAACTCTGACATATTTCTTTCCATCGTTTGTTTAAACCATAGGAAATGTGGAATTAAAGTTTGGTTTCTCTTTTAAAACTCATGAGGTTGTCACTGCACCTGAATGACAGGTTTTGCTCCTAAATATTAAGCAACAATATCAGATCGGATAACTTTAAATATCTGATCCAGTGATGCGAGCCAATATCAGACCGATACCTGTAAAGAGTATCAGATTGGTTGCCAGCCCTAGTTAATATAATGATATTCATTCTTAAACAGCAGGCAGCAATTATTTGAGTTGAGACTACACAGCAGTCACTGTCTATTTGTGCTTGGTCTGTTGAGAGTAAAGTGTTTACTTCTAATAGATCACAGACCGCTAGTCTGTTTGAAGTGTCATATCAAAGATATTTCTGGAAATGAAGACACACTTCACGATGTTGAAACTGCTTCCTGTTCAGCTAGATTGTTGACCTTGTGTGAATGACCGACTCTCGAGGTCATTGTTGACAAAATATCACTGCTGTAGGTAGAACTGACTTAGTTAAATATTTATTTCAGGCTTGTATTTCAAGTTGTTTGAATATTTGCAAATCGCTTCGTAGATTAATCCTAAACCGGTCCATCTGGTGATTAAATGTAAAATTAAAGCTAACCAGCCACTGTCTATTTTTCAGGCAGGTTGTGTATCACTGCCGTCTGGTCTCAGTCCTTAAATATGTACCAGTTTTGTGGCGTCATGGGAAACTAGTGGCCGTCCTGAATATGCATGATAATTATAAGGAACAGGAATTCCAAATGAGCCCCTTAATTTCAGACTGATTTTTACACAACCTGCAAATCTGGCCATGAATTTTCTTGATTCGAGTAGGTTGTGTGCGGTATTAATACATTCGTGACATTTAAAAGGTTCAAAATAGTTATATCAATGCAAAAGTTTTAACATAACTACACACCGAAAGTTACACAGGTTCAGCCGTAGCCTAGTTGTTATGATACAGTAATCCGAAGGTCGACGGGTTAAACCTCACCACTGCCAGGTTGCTGTTGGGGCCTTGAACAAGTCCTTTAGAGAGGTGAACTAATCACCTCTTTAATTGGAGGCACCGTGGCCTGGTGGTTAGAGAACTGGGCTTGTGATCAGAAGGTTGCCGGTTTGATTCCCAGAGTCGACTGGTCACTCTACTCTAAATGCCATGGCATCACTCCGGGAATGTGTGTTCAAAGCCCTCTAGTGTTCACTTGTGTATATGTGTGTTTCACGGCACACATTGGGCTGAAATGCGGAGGATGAATTTCACTGCACAGTGAATTTTATAAGGTTCAGCCTAACCACTGACAGGTGAAGTGAATAACACAGATTATTGGCTGCAGAACATTGTCAATCAGAACATTGTACATTTTCCTGCTTTTACAAATGAACTTTGATTGACAAACATAAGGATCTGAGCAAGTTCAACAAGGGCCAAATTTTAATATACTGGGTTAGAGTATCTCCCAAACTGCAGCTCTTCTGGTCGGCCATGGTCAGTAGCCATCAAAAGTGGTCCAAGGAAGGAACAGTGATAAACCAGTCCACCGATTCACATGGGGGCGAAGGCTGGTCCATCTGGTCAGATCCAACAGACGAGCTACTGTAGCTCAAATTGCTGAAGTAGTTCATTCTGGTTCTGATAGAAAGTTGTCAGAATACACAGCACATCACAGTTCCAGGGCGGTTTTAGCCGCAAAAAGTGGACCAACAACATCTGGAAGGTTATAATGTTCATAATAATGTTCGTAATGTTACAAATCTACACATTTTTGCTGGAACCTTTTTTCTTTTTCTCAATAACTGTCTCTGGTGTCGTAAAATTAGGACGGTTTAAAATCTTCACATGTTTTTCACTGTGTTTGTAGCACTGTCAGTGGGAGTTTGCACTGTGTGCATTCCAGACTAATATAGCAGCTATGCACGGTAACGGGTACAGAAAAAGAGGTCACCCAGGCCGGGCGCTTTTAGAATCAGCCACTTACATCGGTGAACGAGGCGCTCTCGTTATGCTAAATCAGGTCCGATTGTTCACCTGTTTATTTACGCTGAGGGTCTTTGGCCTGTGCTCAAGAATGGAGAGGTCTAAATTTACCTCATACACAAATACATACTGTATGTGCTTTACAGGAAACTGTATCTGGAGAGACGGGCTGTGCACGGGCGCTTGTGTTGTCCGTGGCCAGCTGCTGTTTCTGACGCATAACTGCTGAGATAAGTGTTCTTATCTTGTACAGTGTGGGCTAAATATAAACATTAGCATTACACAATCACTGCATTAAGATTACAGGCTCTCTCAGCAGGGTGCAGGGTAGGAAAGTGTCTACTTGCGCTGGTCTGCTCTAATTATGTCAGTCTGTCCACAGCTAAGTTCAATATTAGTTTTTTATACTGGTTTTGGCAAGAATACAGCAATGTATTAGCGCTTGTATGGGTTTCGGGTGAAATTTACCCTTTAACGTTTGTACAAGAACAAAATGGTGCAAGTTTAATTACTTCTGATAAACAGGTGCCAAAAAATAATCAAATCAACACACATGCTACTGTACCGCACACCTTCACATCCTTCACAATAGATATCTAGCCACTAGGATGCATAAACCAGTGCATTGGAGTGCCGTCCCAAGCACGGATAAATAGGGAGGGCTTTGTCAAGAAGGACATTATAAATCAAAAATGCATATCACAATCTGCTGGGGTGACCCCTAATGGGAGAGATATTAAACGAAATAGGGAGATGTCTCGGAATATGAGGATAATTAAGAAATCAGTTTACAGTATACTCTGTACAGATTTGGTAAAATACAACATCACAATGGCCCCAAAGAAGGAGAAGAGAAAGTGTAGGGGTGTGGAAATGTATGATGGCATGACGAGTACTGTAACGAAATGTAATGTGTTTATGTACAGTCCAGTAAAAAATAATCATAATTAAATAAAAAAATAAAAATATATAATACTACTACTAATACTACTACTAATAATAATAATAAACTCCTTAATATTCATCAATCTATTTACAGCACTTCTGTGTCTTGTGTTTATTATTATATAATTTAGGATTTAAGCAAAAGTATACTTTTATTTATAGCAAAAGGTTAGGTAAGGGGTTTTTGGAAGGTCCGACAAATTTATTTTACATAATTTCTTTTGGGTTCTTAAAAGATTAACATTTGACCATTTTAACTCAAGAGCAACCCTTCAAATCAGTTAAATTCCTAAATCAAGGTCCCCTGTATAGCGCCAGCACTAGGCTCCCCATTTAATTCTGTTCGACGTATGTTTGTGTGATGCATCTCAATGTTATTGCATGCTCGTGCTTTTACTTATAAATAATAACATATCTAATCAAACACTCAACAACAAATGGTGTAAGTAGACACGCGATAATGGACTTGGCTCTTTAAAAAGACCGAAGTGATCTCTATGTCCTTGCACATGCGTAAATCTCTTTATCTCTGTACCTGAGCCAAGCTAAACAGAGATTAAGAAGAGTCGGGGTTTTTTTCTTGCTCTTCTCTGTGGGGTAATTGAGCATGTTGTATCTGGTGGGTTTGTTTCAGTGTTGTGCTCAGTGGAGTCTCGTGGGAGCCGGCTCAGGGGCTCGGGCTCCGAGGCCTCCATTGTTTACTCTGATGGTTTCCATATGCTGGCAGGAGGAGCAGCCAAACTTCCCGGGGCCCATGCCAGTAACCAGGAAGCTGTCCAGCACTATCTGGAATACTTAGAAAACATGAAGCAGATTTGTTAAAGGCTAGAAATAAGTGCAGAGCCCGACAGTCTGGCCGCTTTTAATTAGAACCGACATCTCGGAATGAGAGAATCTCAGAACCCAAAATAATAGGAAATTGGTCGATTTTTCTTTTGCACAAAAAAAATCTTCTCTTATTATCCTGGTCAGGGTTGAAGTGGGTCGGACTTCCCCAGGATCACTGTACAAAATGCAGTCACGCTCCAGACCAGACGTCAATTCATCTCAAGGCCTCGGCTGGTTCTCCGCCCCCGTCTGCACGATCAAGTATGCACACAGACTGAGCACATCACTGCATGGGATTCGAACCCTGGATTCCTGGTTGTGTGCTAGTAAAATTGATCATTGTGCCACGTAACTGGCCTAAAACTGCAGTGTTGTTTTAAAAGAACCTTATTAGGGCTTTTCATAAACAACGGTTGGCCTGTTGGCCTGTTGTTAATACTGGGGCGGGATTAAAGCCGGAGGGGGTCTCTCTCATGACTTGAGCAACTTTGACATCTAATGGCTAATCGACGGTGCCTGGTGATCAGGGTGTGTCTCTCCGTACACAGTGCCGATTTGCATGTGCACTCATCAATGTGCAGGTGAAAAAACGCACATGGCTGAGCATTTACGCTTTTGGCACTTAGCAGAAGACCTTATCCAGAATGACTTACAGAAGTGCTTCCACTGTGAACATCATCATACTCTACTAACAGTTCAAAATACAAATCTGCAGAAAACCTTTTGTGTTCCAGCTGAGAGTCTAACTTAGAAGAAAGCCTGACATACATTTTCTGTAATATTTGTCATTATAATTTCTGCCTATTAATTATTTTATTTGTACAGATGCAACAAGTCAAGTTTATCTGTACAGCTCACGATCTGCTGTGGCGACCCCTAACGATAGCAGCTGAAAGAAGACAAAAACTTATTAATAAAATACACTAGCTCACTACTAGGTTTTACATTTAAATTACATTTGCAGTATTTAGCAGACGCTTTTATCTAAAGAGACTCACAGTACAGGTACAGTATATAATCCGAGCAATGAGGGTTATCCTTCGGATTACTAGTCCTGTACCCTAACCACTAAGCTTTAGGTTTTGATGCTGTCAGCCAGTCAGGTGTATACACTGACCTCTTTGACCGTGTCTGGGGGGGAAGAGACGACCGAACAGCTTAGCAGTTAGGAGGTGTGCTTGACAGTACAGTGCCTTTTTCAATCCCGGATAAAAATAAGGAGGGTTGTGTCAGGAAGAGCAGAAAAAAGATCATGTATGCAGACCAGATGGATCCACTGCGACGGGCTCTAAAAATGGGAGCAGCCAAAATAAAAAATAATACTGATGTAAGACAGGTGGTCAGCACACCCTACTTTTAGCAATTTCATTTCTGGGTCCAGAATCTCGGGAGTCCAGAATCTCCAATTAAGAAACGATTCACAAAGGCACGATTCAAGAGGTATTCATGTTCAATGAATCGACATTCACTTTAGACTGCAGAGGGCGCTTCTGCAGTTCACTTCACCTGGTAAATGGCACCATGTTGGAAATTTAGGCTTTATTCAAAATTGTTTTGCATAGTTTTGTTCCAGGATATTGGCCCCAATCCGATGCAACAAAAACTTGTGGTTCAGGTGCACCAACATAAAAAAACTTCAATTCCACATTTTACACAGTGAGAATAATCAAACCAAGTGCTGGATATATATATATATATATATATCCAGCACTTGGTTTATATATATATATATAAAGAAACAGAACCATTTTTACAGACAGCAGTTTACAACTTAACAAACTTTAAACCCTATTAATCAAATCCGAACATATTAAGCCAAAAACCTAAATGATATTCAATTATCATAAATCAACTAAACCAACATAAAATACAAGTTTTAACAGTTTTACTGCTTAGGTTTTTTAAAAGGAGAAATAAAAATATTGAATTGGCATTGGGGTAAAAAAAGTGAGCCAGTCCTAGTTTGTACCTACTTCAGAATTATTTAGATAAAAAATGATATACAAATACAGGATTTTGTTTTTTAAGAGAAATAACAAAAGCAAACTTGATCATTTGTCAGCAATTTCATTTTGTATATATTTTTTTAAATCTGGAAAAATTGTATCTTGAACCCAGTATCGTGCATTGTATCGCATAGTACGTATATCGTTACATCCCTAATGGTAGCTCTGCATGTCAGCCACCGGGTTAACTGCTAAAGCATTGCCGACTCCCACTTAACTTGCTGGTCAACCAGCATCTCACGCAATTTGTGAATTCTTAGTTTGTCTGTTCTCTGGGCTTCAGAAATGCTGATTTTACTAACACTGAGGCATTGTGAGGGAGCAGATTTATCCATTACCAGCACACCTGTTGCTCGTCGTCAGGCTCAGTGAAAAAGAGACGGGCAGAAAAAGAGACAGCTGCACCCTCGAGTAAAAGACCCTTCGAGACCTAAGGAAACACTGCTTTCATTTTATTCCCCGAGTGAGAATTAATAAATAACACCAGCATGCACCTGACTGGAATGTCCTCGCAAATCGGGCCTTTCTGCGCCCCCTCCGGAACTCCCGCCCGGGCGCAGCTGATGAGGGCGACACTGCCAGTCCTGTGTGTGTGTGACTTCAGGAGAAGCCATCTGCAGGACTCGGCCGAAGCTGAATCTCCAGCCAGCAAGGACAGAGCGGTGCTTGATCGGCTCCTTATATTGTAATGCTAATGATTGTGTGTCGCTGAGAACACACTGGTACTCCCACCCTGCTTACATGTGCAAGATGTGTCTAGCTCCGACTTCAAAAGAGAGACGCTATAATTACTGACAGAGTGATACCACAGCCTACCAAAGTTTTTTGTTGTACAGAACTAGTGGTGTGATTTCATTCCAACACCCCAAGTTGGGGTAACATCAACGTTCTATATGATTTAGAGTTAAAACAGCGGTGATATTTCAAAATGCAAATCATATATGGAAGTGAATGGAGAAAAAAAATGTGTGGGCGGGTGTGCGTACCAAAATTCTGTTCCCACTTCAGGGTGTCATCAATGGGCCGGACGATTTAGAGTTGAAACTGTGTTCATCTTGAACTTCCCAAAAATGAATGGAAGTGAATGGAGCAAAAAAAAAAGGGTGTGGCAAGTGGATGGGTGTGAGTATCCAAATACTGCATCCAGTTTGGGGGGTCATCAATAGCCTAGTCCGTAGCCTAGTGGCTTGTGACCACTGTGTTCCACTATTATTTAGTTGTTTATTAGGATTTTAATGTTTTACACTTTTGGTTTCATTCATGACAGGAACATGGTAGATCTTCATTACTTGTAAGGTCCATCAGTACACAAGTTCATATCAAACCCTTGGACAGTTTTTGTATTTCCAATTCACCTCACAGAAATTCACAGATACCCCCTTTTCCACCAACGGGGTTCGGTTCTGAATCGATGACGTTAACTGGTTCAGCATGTTTCCAACTCTGGCCTTTCAGAATACTAGAACCGTGACGTCACCTGTGGGCGTGTACAGAATACACTTTACGAGAGAAGCAGCGAGACCGCTGTTAAACTGTTTACAATCGAGTTTGCACTTCCTATTAATTACTTAAAGTTCATATTATTACATTTTGATCCAGTTTGCTGCTGCTGTTTTCAGATTGATAAACTGATGCAGTAAAAGTGACCCGGAGAGAACCTACATTGCTTAACGTGACACAGCTTAACGTGATAAGCAGCAATAACAGACAGAAATTCATGATTCAGTCTCGTAATTTTACTACGTTAATCTGTTCCTCAGTTCAGTTCATTGTCTTTAACCTTTTTTCCTAATTAGGGTCAGGGAGGGGTGCTGGAGTCTATCCCAGCTCTTTAACGGGTGCTAGGCCCAAGATAACACCCTGCATGGGGCGCCAGTCCATCGCAGGTACATACAAGACAATTCAGTATCTTCGATCAACCTTGTAGCATGTCTTTGGACTGTGGGTGGAAACCAGAATACCCGGAGGTACCCTGGATTGGCCCACCTGGGGATCGCACCCCGGACCTTCTCGCTGTGAGGCGACAGTGCTACCCACTGCGCCGCCCTACATTAATCTGTTACA
>JAYDZG010000039.1:25138915-25149505 GCA_034509265.1 Microcambeva bendego
CTGGGGATCGCACCCCGGACCTTCTTGCTGTGAGGCGACAGTGCTACCCACTGCGCCGCCCTACATTAATCTATTACACTTTCATTTCACGTTACTCTTTTTGACTCTCTCTCAACCACTGTATAAACATACGTGAAGTAAATCCACACATACGTGTGTGTATTAGGTCGGGTTTTATTGTTATTTCACATAAATGGATGTTCATGTTCTATAACTTCAGTGTTTTTCCGAGCGCTGAGTGAAGCATTTATTTGCACCGAGGGTCTCAGTCAGACTGAAGCTCTGAGTCCTTCTCACACATGTGAATGATCTAGAGCAGTGGTCCCCAAGCCCCGGGCCACGGACCGGATCAGTTGGTACCGGGCCGCCCAAGAAGAAAGAATTAATTATTTATGTTTTATTTATTATCTGAGTCTGAACAATCTTTTATTTTGAAAAATGACTCTTGGTTACATCTCAGTCACTTGAGAAAAAATTGAACCCACAAGCTAGCAAAATGAATAAAAAACAGACGTCTTTGGAAAGTTAACAGAGACTTTGATGTAATACTCGTGTGATGTTGTTGGCGCAATGTTACGAGGAAGCTGCTAATAAAGTTGCATACAAGTACACAGTGGAATCACGTTTATGACTATATTCGCAATATAAACAATCTACGTGTTCTCACCCCGCGGCCCGCGGTAAAATTGTGAAGTGTTGACCGGTCCGCGGTGAGAAAAAGGTTGAACCACTGATCTAAAGAAAACAATAATGGAGAATATCACGGATTCGTCTTCTTATCACTAATAGTTCTGCGATGTTTTCTGCATAAAAAAACCATCTGTAACAGCAGGACAAATGCTGGCACATCACCGGATACTTGATTGCAGCCCAGGTGGGTGTATTGCAGCTCACGCCTCTTCCGACCCAACCCCACCCGTACAGTCCGTTATACCGTTATACATTGCTAGTTATGCACGCTCGATGTTGCCCAGCTGAATTTGGTAGGGCCCTACCCATAACACTCATAATAAGTATTTTATAAAAGCGTACATTCCAAGCAGTCAGTAAAAGAATATATTGGTTCTGAGTTGAAGCAACAGTACACCAGAGATCCTCTTTATCTCCCAAGATTAATTATTTTCATGTGGACCTTCAGCCCATACCGAATAACCTCAAGCTATTGTTTGGATCTAGCGTGAGAGGGTTTTGTGATTAGCCGAAGATTAAATCCGCCGTCCTCTCTGTTGGCTCAAGATTCACCGCATCTATTGTGCAACCGAACCCCAAGAAAAATAGTTGAGTTTGTATAGGCTGTTCTCCATCCTGTCTTTTAGAAGACGACACACGTTTCCTAACAAAAACAAAGTCCAGAGAAGAGGCCGGACGAAGCGGTCATCTACTATTACCACCAAGAATGCACTTAAGTGGCACAATTGGCTTTCCAACGAATGTTTCAAGTAAATCGAGTGCATGTTAAATCGTGAAGCAGACCAGCAAGAGTCATTTTATACTCGTAAACAACATTAAACGTGGGTCGGAGACGTGGCCTTTTATTTATGGCATGACAAAAATATTTTCCATAGATTCTGCAGGTTATCTGGCTTTCTTTCGATGTTTATTTCAGTGGGCAACTATTTGTGCTTGAAAAACATTCTCATCAGTCAGACCACAAAATTCCAAGAGGACGAGTGTTAAGGGCTTTAAACGGATGAGGATAATTTATTGTAGTTTGGCATTAGGTTGTAAAAACATGGTGTGTCATGCACAAGATTAACTGTCATTTGGAAGCAAGAACCAGCCTGAAGCAATACTTTGTTTATTATCTTTACTCATCAGTGAGGGTTTAAACCATCTAAAGTAGGGATGTGACGATACACCATTCTGGGTTCATGATCCGATTTTTCTCATTTTTATCTTTTAACAACATGAAACTGTAGACAAATTCTGACAAAGTTTCCTTATTAAAAAGGTTGTAGAAAATAAATAAAGCATGAATGTACTGTACTTTCACTTCATTTTGAACATTCGAATGCTTTTTTATTTTTGACGGAAGCGAAAACTACATCAAAAAATGCTGGTTTTACATTTAATCCTGTTCAATGTGAATACAGATTCATTTGAATGATTCAAATTGTGCCCCAAATTAGTCGATTCTTAATGATTCTCACATCGTCGTCACATCCCTAATGTAAAGTCGTCTAAGATGTTTAAAGAGGGTTGCATTTTTTTGTCTAACTGTAAACGCGTCTTTTCAATGCGAGTCACATCGTTCTGAATCACACGGCACATCTCTTCCAATCGCAATACATCCAATCGAATGCGGTCACAGCGAATGGTTTGGTTTAGCACTTTCCTTAGGCTCTCCTTTGCTAACCTATAGACCTAATTCGAACCAGATCTGTGGGTTTTACCAAGAAGCTTTAGTGTTTTCTCGTGTTATACCAGTGTGGGACCCATCTGCTTCTGATTTCCTCCTCCCTCTCAGTCATGTAGGGCTTGATTGGAGGGCCCTCTCCAGCTGCGAGCGATGACTGCCGTGCTTTGGTATTTGTCCTGTTGCAGCGTGGTTTGCTCTGCTGCTTCATCCCAGCCTCCTCCACCCTCCTTAGGGGACACAGCTGGAGAGCTGATGAGGGGGGGGGACAGTGGTGCTCGAATTCACTTCCCTCGCCAACTCGCAATCGCTTACAGTCACTGGATACATGCAGTTAATGTCCTGAGCCGTGTTTTAGCCATTACTCTGTGCTAGGCTACACCCAGACGAAAGAATTGTAGCATTTCCGATCTTTTATATTCGCTCATAAGTGTTTGTTACATAATTATTTCTGTTTTAAAGGATGCACGCACAAAGGCCAGTCATTTACGCACTAGAAGTTAATCTGTAAATGTATTCTTTGTGTCAACTAACATTACCTGCCATCTGTCTTCAAGGACTTTAATTAAAGCAAGCAGTTTAGGACTTTCCCCAAATTTCCAATGTCTGTTAGCTCAGACTCAGATTCAGGCTGAATTGGGCAGGCTGCGTTTGGAACAATACACCAGGTTCCACTGTGTAAACATGGAACTAAAACTCTGAGGCTCTGGCATTGATCTTCAGCTCAAACCGAGTTGTTTGCTCGTGAAGTACTTTTGGAAAAGACTCATTTCATTACACACCATTGCCTCTGAGGCTTTGTATTTAGGTTCAGCTGGCTAAAACACTTTGGAACGAAACTGTGAAAACAATAAACAAAGTGCAACGTACTTGTAGAACACACAACCTGGTGGTTCTTCCTTGCTGATTAGCATTTGAAGAAATTTCTTTCAGTTGATACTAATCTGTAATTGGAGCACGATTTATCAACAAACCAGATCCAGACAACAGTCAACAGTATTTAGATTTAACTTTCATGTTATTCATTCTCATACTTTTCAATTTGAGCACATTTCCTTGTGCTTTTCTTGGAAACTCTTCGAACAAGGCGGTAGCACAGCCTGGTTTGTGTGTTAGTCCGTTATAGGGCATCAGACGCTCACTCATTCACCCAAAGCCCATGTTTTTGTTAAAAAAATAGTTCTGATCGACAGTCTAGTCTGCACGTTCTTTTCGATGTGTCACTTTGCATTAAAACGTCCTTTTCAACTGAACTGGTAACGACTGGTAAAACCCGTTCTTCTTTGTTTTCTTTTTGTCAGCGTTCATTGATTTTTGCTCATGTATAATCATAAGATTGAAGTATTTGCAGTGGTACCACTGTTTTGCTGTCGATTTTAGGAAACATCATTTATAATTTACCATATTTCATCCACAGAAAATGTCTACAGGTAAAAATTAAACCCAAATGATGTAACTTACATTAACAGAAGAAAACTGGGAGAAAACTGAAATTGTGAGGAATAAAATGCATTTGTATGGAATTGTAAAATCTTAAGCTATTTTTTAATATGTTAAAAAATAATTAACCTTGGTTAATATATTTAATTAGTGACATGGGGTCACTAAACCTCTCTTTATGACTTTATTTATAAATTAGTATTAATGCTTAATTTGGATAAAGGTATTGCAAGTTCCAAGTTGACGTTGAAGTGTTACCACTTCGGTACATGGAGAGAGACGTTGATATGCTAACGCTTGTGCCACCTCGTCCCATTGGTTTCAAAGGTACCATGCTAACTGATAAACTTGGAGTGGTGTGGCAAGTGCAAAAATCTCTAGTACAGGGTAGCAAAATGGCGGGGTGGGACGCAGAAGTGGTTTTGCTTCTTCTTATGTGAAAGTGCCATTATGGTTACGATTCTAATCAAACCCCACCTGAATTCTTAGTTTATTTTAAATCAGTTGAAAACTAAATATTATGTGGGTCACTTATCCTATACAATAGTGCATAGAGAGGTTTTTTACTTGACCTGACCTGCTCAGCAGTGAGCTCTCTCTCTCTCTCTCTCTGTCACTCACACACACACACACACACACACACACACATATACACTAGCACTGGTAAAATATTGACCCAGAAAACTGAATTTTGATTGTAGATTAATGGGCATACCAAAATAATTTTACACTTTTGGCATTAAGTAGACACTTTTATTCAAAGTGACTTACAGTTGACATAGTATATAATATAAGCAATTCAGGGTGAAGGGCTTTGCTCAAGTGCCCAACAGTGGCAACTTGAACCAACAACCTACTGATTACTAAACCAGTACCCTGACCAGTAGGCTACAACTGGCCTAGAAATAAACTGAAGATTAAAATGAAGTCATCAGTTGCAGCTGTAGAGGTTGAATATTATTTACCAGTAAAACATCTTGAATGGGCTTAGTGAACATCTGGTGCCTCCAACAAACCTTATCATAGAAAACCATCCATTCAGCCACTCTGTCTAATCAAAAAGAGACCAGTGGTTATTGAAAATGTGTGTTTCATTGTCCATGCCAAAGAAGAAAAGGCTTTCGATTGTTACCAGAGTAAAATTCAATAGTTCACGTTCTGGTATTATCGTCCAAATATGAGCACGTCTGAGAAGGTCATTATTACCACAGAAAGAAATTCACCCATTTTCTGTACAGATATTTGGCATACTAGCACCCAGGTGATGGAATGAACTTCCCCCTTCTGTTCAAACATCTGATTCTCTGCTGTCTTCAAAAGAAGATTAAAGACTCACTTCTTTACTAAGCACTTACATTGAAACTAAACCGTACGCAATAAACTTCTATCCATCGTAAAATCCTTCGACCCGGGCTTGGTTTGTACGAGGTTTCAGCAGATTTATGTTCTTAGATTGTGGTCTTTATGTACCAGAGTGAGGAATCTACTAAATGCATCATTTTTTGGGGACACAAAACTTTGTGTTACAACATCTTGGGCTGGAACTGTGTCCCAAAACATCTGGTGCATTATTCAGTGCAAAATGTGACCAAACTTACATAACAGAAAAAGTGGATGTTTTTAAGACTTTAAGATAGTTTCCCAGAGGAGCGTTGATTGTGACACTGACATACACAGGGGTGGCACGGTGGCTTAGTGGGTAGCACTGTCGCCTCACAACAAGAAGGTACAGGGTTCAATCCCCGTGTGGGGCCCTCTAGGTCCTTTCTGTGTGGAGTTCTCTCTGGTCCTTTCTGTGTATGTTCTCTCTGTGTCCGCGTGGGTTTCCTTCGGGTACTCCGGTTTCCTTTCACAGTCCAAAGACTACCATTTTAATCGGAGACACTGAATTGTCCTGTTGATACTTGCGATGGACTGGCCTCCCATCCAGGGTGTTACCATGTGCCCTGTGCCCGTTGAAGAGCTGGGAGAGCTTCAGCACACCTCCTCGACCCAAATTAGGATAAGGGGTTAAAGAAAATGAACTGAACTGATACACACAGTTCCATTTTTGTTGCAATAATTTGCAGGTTGCAAATTTGAAACAAGTTGTACATTATACAGTTACATAATACAAATAAAGCATATATATATATATTACAATTTGAACATCATCATTTACACTTATGGACGATTGGATGGATGATTTACTATTTCCATTTCACATCACCTGCATGTGTTTGGGCTGTAAGAGGAAACCGAACCCCCCGAGGAAACCCACTTTGATTTGGGAGAACATGCAAACTCTACACAGAAAGGACCTGGACCAACTCACCTGTAGATGGAACCCGGGACCTTCTTGCTGTGAGGCGACAGTGCTACCTCCATAGCCAACGTTCTGCCCTACTATTTATCCGGGCTTGGGACCGGCAATACAATACACAGGTTTGCACATCCTAGTTGAGTTAAGCCTCATTGCGCTGGTGTGCTAGTGGAAAATTCCGCTGCACCACATGGGCTCCACTAGGTAAGAATCTTAATGCTGTCAGAAACACACTTCATGTCGAAGATTAATCCAGCGCATGTCATCATAGCAGTGCTGTAAAAACACACACCAATGCTTTTTAGCATTTTCATTCCAGCTGGAGTTGTACCTAATGCTTAATAAAGCACAACAATGGAAAGTATGAATCAGCGGCGCTGAAGTCACTGATGTTAGATTTTATTATTTTTCCCCATCCTACAGCTCCCCACCCACACTAACTCCACTGCAGGGAAGGCCTCGCATCAATCCAGTTGTGAAGTTTACAAATGAAGCCCTATGTCATGCTTTCCAGCTGTTGTGAAGTGGGGAGATCTTTTGTTGACAGTGTTCGGGTCGTATTGTTTAAGCCTGTCGCATGTAGCATGCCTGTTGTGACACATCTGGCTTGGCTTTTATTTCTTCTTTTTTTGCACATTAAGCAGATGCTAATAATTTCACCTTCCATTACTCATCTGGGACCAATGCAACGTAAACAAAATCTCATGTTCTCTCAGTGCAATCTGGAATGGGCTTCAAACTTGTGAAGCACCGAACCCAGTCAACCGACGACAAGCTATTAAGGTAGATTTCGCATAAATGAACCAACATTACCCGTTTTAAAAAGCTAAAATTCAATGGGATGTGAAATCTATGCATTGGTTATTATTTTTTTCTATCTGTCTCAAGTTTCTCTCTTTTAAAGAAAAGTCATTTTAAAAGGCATCATAATGAGGAACACATTGAACTCCATGACCCAACATGTGGAGAGCACACCCTGCTCTGTGAAGCTTTATTTGCACTGTGATTATTAAGATTCTTTGAGATTCCTCACAGAGCTCTACAGGAACAGGATCTGGAGTCTTTAGGGGTTTGTGTTACTTTGCAGTCGCTGGTACTGGATGTAGTTCTGGTTAGTGTAACTTACATTTTAGTTCTGTTGCCTGGATGGTTGCAAAATAACATCGTTAATGAACTTTTCTGGTCAATTGAAGGAAAGAGCGACCAGCTCATATCAGACGCTCTACCTAATTCACATCACCTATCACAAATCATAAAATGAACCTTTTCCTGTTTAATATAAAACAGCAGTAAAAAAAATAAATAGCTAATTTGAAAATGATCAGTTTGTTTTAGTTTATAATGTATGGGTGTCTGTTTGACCAATATGAGTGTTGTTTAATTCTATTAACTAGAATAATAATTTAAATATAATAAAAATAAACTAAAATAAACTGTTAATTTTTATGTAATCTTTTCCCCCATGACTATACATCAAATTAAGTAATAAAAAGGAACACTGTAAACATAAAAACATATTATAAACATTACACAAAAAACATAGACAGCAAGACAGAAAAAAAATATGGAATGTTTAAGTGATGTGTTGCAATTTTTAGTTTGTGTAGCATTCATGTTACATTTACTGACTGTGTTTGCACTATGATGCGGCCCTACAGCAATTCAGTTAGCAATCGGTTAGTCATTATGTCCAACATGTTGAAGTCTAAAGCAGCTAAAACACGACTGATAAGTGAGTTTGTATCGTGGTTCAGGTCTGTGGAGGCAGCTGGGGTGTTTTAGAGCTTTACATTCGGCTCTAAAGATGTGTAGTTTGTTGTGTAGTTTACATCTTTCTTTCTTTCAGTTAAATTCATAAATTAAACACATTTTGCCTTGAATTTAATTGGTCTAATGTCTACCTAAATGCACTGTATGGCCAAAAATATGTGGACACTTAAACATCAGCTGATTTTCCATTTCATTCCATTCCCTTCCATGCCATCCCAAAACCACAGGCATCAGTATGTCGTTCCCCTGTCTGTCTGTGATGTGGAAGCAGACTTTAGTCTTCTGGAACGAGTTTCCGTGAGATTTTAGAGGGCGTCCTGGGAAACTGAATCCTCTTCAGTCAAAGGAGCGTTTGTGAGGTCGGGCGCTGATGTTGGCTCACAACTGACGTTCCAAATGATCCTTTCTCACCAAACATGCCAAACCGTGTCTTCATTGTCCTCGTTCTGCACAGCGGCACAGTCGGGATGGAACAGCTGTAAATATTTACAGCTGTAAACTTTGAAGCTATTGATGCCAGCATGAACTTTCTCTGCTGAAGCCACGCCCTTGTCTTCTCGAGCATTCATAATTACATTTAAAAGTTCCCTGCAGCACACAAAGCAGATCCTTTCCAATACCAACAATTCACTGACGACTATCACCCAGATTACATCGAATCGTGTGTACAACCTCTCATCTGACAGCTCATTAAAATAACATTCATCTCTTCGGCATTTTGTCGGAACTGCTCCAAAGATTTTAACAGGTTCACACTGAACATGTCACCCTGATTACTGCTTTTCAGAAAAGAGCTAACATGTTCTTCACTCCAGGTTTAAAAGGACTCCACCGCTTCATAGATGACTTGAATAACAAAAAAACTTGTCTAATAATGGCATCTGCTCTGTCATTTTAGGCCCGGCCGAAAGGTGAAGGACTGACCCCCTACCAAGGGAAGAAGAGATGCTTCGGCGAGTACAAGTGTCCCAAATGCAAAAGAAAGTGGATGAGTGGCAACTCCTGGGCCAATATGGGGCAGGAATGCATAAAGTGTCACATCAACGTGTACCCTCACAAACAGGTGCAAAACAGCTTTAAGTACATTTCCAATATTATTCTTATACAAAGTATATTTACATAAAGTGAAAGTTTGTGAACCCATACATGACATGGTAAGCTGAATACTCATAGATTTTGGTCTCTATCATCATATAAAGATAATAAAGCAATTGTACCTTTTTAATACTGTGAACACATTGAATGGTAGATGGATGGATTAGTAATCTTTTTGTGGAATATATTTGGGACCTGAAAAAAAGAGACCACTATTATTATTTTTTTTAGTGTTTTATTTATGGCTGTGTGTTTGACCAAAAAGAGCAGTGTTTTATTCTTTTCTCGGTATTATTCTAGTTTATTTAATAAAAATGATGCTCATTTTGGTCAAATACACACCCATAACTAGTAATTTTAAAAAATATATATATTTTTTTTCAGGACTGTATATATACTGTTTATATATGGGGTTGCTGTAGTGCTAGAGTCTATCCCAGACTTTCAAGTAGCACAAGGCACACAGTAAGACCCTGGACAACTCCCGTCCTTTACAGGGCACACACACATTCACCACAGGGCAATTCAACTCCATTTAACCTGAATGCATTATGTGAGAGGGAACCGGAGCTCGGGTGTGTGTGTTACTAGTTTACGACCACTTCCTGCCACTTTTGATCGATATTGACCCACTGCAGACTGGAAACACCAGAGATGAGCCGGTCCAGTCATCTCGCCATCTCATTTTGGCCCTCATCTAACTCAAATCCTTACACTCGGCCATTTTTCCTGCTTCTAACAACAACTTTAAGGATAAAAAAGTTCCCCTACTCATAGGTTTCCGTGATGAAGAGATAATCAGTGTTATTCACTTCACCTGTCCGTGGTCATAATGTTATGCCTGGTCGGTGTATGGTATTGTACATCGTTACTTGCAGATGAAGCTCCTGTCCTAAACCAAGTACCATTGTGAGTCATGAGAATTGAAACATATATTCCTCTAGGGTCATGCTAATCAAAATGTATTACATGATTACATGATACCAGAGCTGGTTGAAGCCTCATTATTTGATGGAAGAATGGATTAAAGGGTAATAGAGTAGCTTGAAGATGAAAAGCATTAGTTGAACACATTGTCAACAAATGTGGCTTTAAAATGAAAAAGCAGCCATCATCACTTTGGAAGCAGCTGGTGGGAAAGGCATGATCTTTATCAGAGTTTGTTGTGGTTAACTTCTTTCTCGCAGGCAAATTCTTGGCATTTATGCATCGCCCACTTAACATATTTACTTCCAGTCAGCATTTCAGATACAAACTACCTGAATTCCTAAGGATTATGTTCATGTAAAGTCAGAGATTTAGCATATGCTTTTATCCAAAGCGATGTACAGTTATGACATTTTTGAGCAATTGAGGGTCTTTCTCGGGGGCCCAACTTGGTGGGACTTGAACTAGCAACCTTCTGATTGCTAGTCTAACACCTTAACCACTGATCCTTGGTTTATATTACCTGCTTTTTACTAGTCTGGACAGGGTGCCAATCCTTTACAATCCTTTAAAAGGCTTCGGGCCATCCCCGCCTCAGACGTTAGCCAATCATGTCTGTGTAGACACCCAGCTGACTGATGGCGGTCTTGCGGTCTAGCGGTTGTGGTCCAGCCTAATAGACCTCTGCGCCACCCAAGCA
>JAYDZG010000039.1:25150903-25165036 GCA_034509265.1 Microcambeva bendego
GTCCAGCCTAATAGACCGCTGCGCCACCCAAGCATTTATTTCATATAACTTCTTAAAATATATTGTCCATCACTGCTGTGAAGGAAATGTTTTCTCTCACACAAACACAAACCACACACACACACACACACACATAACCATTTTCATGATTTCCCAACTAAGAAAGGTTTGTTCTCTTGACATTTAGATTTCTTTAGACACTTTAACAAAATATATAACATGTTTTTTCTATTGACCGTTTATTACTTATTTATATATAATTTAGAGTGACATGCCTAAAAAACGAGTTGCACTTTGCCCTCACAGCAAGAAGGTTCTGGCTTTGATCCCCAGATGGTGTGGTCAGGATCCTTTCAGCGTGGAGTTTGCATGTTCTCCCCGTGGCTGCACAGGTGTCCTACCACTGTCCAAAACATGCAGCTAGGTTACTTGGAGACTCTGATTTGTCCTATAGGTATCTGTCCACTAGGATGCTTAAATTAGTGCATTGTAGTGCTGGTTCCAAGCCTGGATAATTAGGGAGGTTTGCCTAAGGAAGGGCATCCGGAGTAATTCAATAATACAGATCATGTTATGTTGTGGTGACGCCTAACGGGAGAAGCTGAAAGAGAAAAAAAAACAATAATGCTTTTACCAATTCCAGCTGGCTGTTGACTACCCACCCTGTTATTTGATGGACAGCTCAGATCCTCTTACTATGCCCATGAAGGTTTCTGGTGTTGATTTTGGGATGCTCTCTGAAGCTTTTTGGAGGAAGCACATCACAGGTTTTAGTGAACACTGCAGAATTTAAGTTGCTTCTAAACCACAAAAACTCCGGAGAGCTTCTCAAAAGGTCCGGCGGAGCTTTCTTTAAAAACGTATGGATGACACACATGGCATCTATATTCTGTGTGTATTACTGGAACTTTGTGTTTACAGGTGGATATCCTGTAGCACACAATGAAAGCGACTCTCTCACCCTCTTATTTCTTTCTTTTTTTCTTGTTTTCTGGAATAAATGAACCCTAGAAGCACACAAACAAATGTTCAGTTTTGTTATTTTTCCTTAACAACCCAAACTAGTTTTTTTTATATGTATATACATTCAATGATTTAAATGATAAAATGTTTATTTTCCAACCAGTTTTAAATACATTGAGTCATTTAACACAAAACACAAAAAGCTTCTGCATTTTTATATTTTTGATAGAATTGTTCAAGGTTGGAGATCTCATTGTCTGGATTTAGGGCCATCTAATTTCCAACTTTTTGGGCTTTAAGAACCTTTAAGGCCTGTCCCTCAACACAAACATATTTGCTGATGACCAGGAAGGTGATGGAATTTGTTCTTAAATTCTCAATAAATATAGTTTTTAAAATGTCTGAAGAACCCTAATAACCTCAGGATATGTGAACTAAACTATAATAAGACAACCAAGATGGAAAAAATCCCCCCAAAAATTGAAAATGTGAAACGCAGCATGAGTTAACTGAACTGACTCATATTGAATAGTGATATAAAAGCTACAGAAATCACGTGACTCGCGTGGCTGGGCCGAGCAATCACAAGAACAACGATAGGCCATACAGAGACGGGATTATAACCGGACAGGGTTTCTCTCTTGTGACCGATGCAATCATCTCCTCTGATGGCTGATTGTTGGTGCCTGTACGAAGCATTGATCAGTTTTGTACACACACTCACCAAAATACAGGTGGGAAAATGCATATGGCTGCTGCCTACTTGTCGGAGGGGGTAAGCTTTGCATTTGCATAAATTAAAAAAAACTTTTATTATGCACCCTTACTGTATAGCTGTCACTACGTTGGATATTCATTCGTCCCAATGATTTATGGGTGACAAGAAAAAAATGTCTCAGCACTGGCATTTTCCACATTAGTAAGCTGAAGAGCACGATTTGTACCAGAAAAATCTCTAAAATGGCATTTAGTGCTGCTAAAGCACCAAAGATTTACGATTTACTACAGTGCTTTAACATTTTATATTCCAGGTTATTAAGTACATCAGCCAAATGCCTAATCCACAGTGATATTGGATATTCCCTAATATTATCATTCGCAAAGCCCTTCGGTCTAGAGTAAACACTCTGTCTCATACTACACCGGCTCCTCCCAAAGGCCCGTGTTAGCCTGGTTCTCCATAATTGATCAGAAACAGCTGAGGATTATCAGAAAAATAATAATGTCATGCAGATATCATGCATCAGCAATGGGTGGGAAAGCAAATGATTGTGGTGGAGCTTTTGCTGGCTTCCACACACTTTCTCTGGGCCCTTTTCCCAAATTCAAGGAAAATACTTCACCTCTTTGATCATCATGCTGGTGTTTAACCTCTTAGAAGTAAGCATTCAGGAAATTGATTCCTGAAAGTATTTCTGCTGGCAAGGTCAGTGATCAGTGTGTACGCCTGAAACCGGCTCTAACCAAGCACACAAACACACACCCAGTCTGATAGAGCCAGACTGTGGTTTAAAACCTAACCTACAACATTTTTTATTATATTTGTTTTCGAGGCTTTATAACAATCTTAATAAATAGCTTCAACCAGACAGGAACTGAGGTGAAGAATATTTCAGGGTCAGAAGGCAGCCGCGGGTGCATTCCAGTACACGATGTGATGTGTGTTTTGTGATCCCACATCCTTCGTTAATGTGACCCAGAGATGGATCGAAGTCGGCTGTTTTAAGGATGCATCAGAATAGGGTCAGAGAGGAAGAGGATTGTGCAGTTGGTTTCTTTCCGTTCCTTGATATCTTTCCTCGCTCTCTCAAATGACTTGACCTTGAGAATTTGACCTTTTGCCTGACTGAATATAACTGAGGAATAAATGTGCTTTAAATCTTTGTTTCAGCGTCCTTTGGAGAAACCGGACGGCTTGGACGTCTCCGACCAGAGCAAGGAGCACCCGCAGCACCTGTGTGAGAAATGCAAAGTCCTGGGCTACTACTGTCGCCGCGTGCAATAAGGATAAGACCCGCCGGGGTTCGTCCCCACTCTTGCCTTCCTGTCCCTCTGCCCTGTGCCAAAACGTTCTTGTAAATACTGCTCATGCAATTATGGCCTAGTGTATCAACAGCATACGACACATTTCTTAGATATATGTGTATAATCGATCCGAATACATTTTGAAGGGTGTCACTGCCAGTATTGATATCCAGACCGGGCACAATGGGAGACCTCAGCGTTGTGCTTTCTGACAGCGTGTTTACAGACTGCCTTCATTTTTCCTGACAAGTGAACTTTGTGGATGTGCTGACTGGTAAAGGTATTATGTTTTTTTTTTTGGTGTTTTTTTTTTCCAGTCCATGGCCGAGTGTGCCTTGCAATAGTGTTTGGGTCAACAGCACACCTTTATAACTGTGAATTAACAGGGGATATTGTACCACACATCCCTGGCTTTTATGTTGCATATTTATTTGTAATGTTTTTATATCGTCGTGCAATTGATTTAACTAAACTGGGAATTTGTATGCACATAGTTTTCTAACCCCACCTCTTGCCCTTCGAATCTACTGTAGGATAGAACTATCTTTGCCAAGTATTAAGTGTCTGCTTTATATTTGTCATGCATAGGACCTGTGCTAGATAAACTATCGGACGCTGCATCATTTAGCTCGACTTAAAGCTATAAATCATTTCAATATATAGTTTGAAATATCACTAACAGTATAATTTCAGCAGCAATACAACAAACACGACAGTCTTACACAGTTTACTGAGCACTGGCCCACATCAAGACTGAAATATCACAGGTAGCTGGAATCAGTTATTTCAGGACCTAGGGATGGAAATAGTGTACTTATTTTACCCATGCAGTATTTCAAATGTAAATGCCAATTTATAGAAGATGACATCGAACACATTTTAGGCCTGCTATAGATGACCCACGGTCTCGATGTGACTCTGCAACCTATTGGCGTCATCCATAAATAGCTTAACTCTTGAATCTTTATAATGTATAAGTATCATTATTAGCCAATAAAATAGTACTAACCGTATGTGCTAAATTAATCAGTCGATCTAAAAAGCTGAAATACTTTATTACATTTATTAGATACTTGGCGTAAAGCATTCCTGTAAATTTACATTAAAGAAAACTTTGGAATTACCTATTTTTCTAAAATATTGACATTCTGAAAATGAATAACACAATGAGACCGCACTCCTGACATTTTGTTTTTTAATGACTCCCAATCCAGGCCTAGGAATTATTTTTTAAGCCAGAATTGTGTCAAATCTAGTAATTGTGTCAAGTTGTAGCCATCTAAAGTACTGATTTTAGAGTGTTATTAGTTTATAATGTGCTTGTTTTTAAATGTGGATTAGATAAAAAATCTAACCACATAAGTGAATAACAGAATTCCAGGTAATATAAGAGTTTATTTACGTTCCTCGTCCTCTATTAGTTCCTATGAATAGATCATCACAGCTGTATGAAGGTTTTTCTGGTCATCTGCACTTCCATTAAAGCTGTGAGTCTGGAGAGAAATGCTGTTTTGATTAATAGAAGTAACAGTATAGTGGGCTCGCAAAGTGAGGAAAGGACTAAGTATGTTAATAAAAGGTTTTGAACGATCACAAGCGGACAGGATTTGGTTACAGTGGATCAGAAATAAGATATTTTGGGAAGCATTCGAGGAATGTAAGTCTAGAAGACTGTCATGGGAAAAGGACAAATGTTATTTACAATATTTAAAGGTTATTGAAGAAAATACTGGAGTTTACCTCGGTTACGTATCCATTGGTCACATTACATTGTGGTCAAAGCGCAGTTCATATTTTGTAACCTTAAATGTAGCTTTATTTTGTATAACAAAGGAAATATGTAGAGACGTTTGTATGCATTAGCTGGTTCAAGTTATTGGAAAGAGAATATTGTCTTGTGGGTGGTGTAAGACTAGATGTATATATAACGTGAAACACATTTCTGGGTATATGGAATGTGTATAAATGTTTACTAAACTTTGGAAGTCCTAACCTCATGTATTTTATTTTGTCTGAACTTGTTCTGACGTACAGAAACAAACTGTTTGATGATCTTAAGAAGTGAACCATGCCTGAAGGGATCGGGTCTAAAATGCTTTGAATGGTAATTATGTAAAACTTGGGGATCTGTAAGGGTCTGTTAATGCCATTGCTTACGCCGGGCTTAGATGTGAATATGATAGGGACAGCACTGAAAACAAAACTTATTATTACTTCTATTTCGCTCTTGGTATTCCTGGATATGGAAGCATTAGTTTTGATTTTCTGATACTAAATTGTGCTTTAGGTTGTTGTTAGGGAATCAGCAGAGACCCCAGTGACTAATTAAATCTGTCTGCTAAACAAGTCAGGTGGTTTTGTGAGTATTAGCCTCCTACTCGAGCGCCTTCATTAGCCTATAAATGTACTTTTACTGTGGATCTTGTTCTTAAAAACTCCTCTGCGCCCACATCGGGACATGATGAGTTTTACTTGTAGCCTTGTTTGGGATTGAAGGAGTTAGTCTGTGTGTTATTACCATCTTTCTGGAAAACCATAATAAAACAAAAGCTTCAGGGGGAACCTGTGCTGATTTTTAAATCGGTGTACATCATTGTACATCACAGGAATAACAGCTTTGAATCTTTTGAATAACCTTAACGTAAGTGCTTAACACATATTTTGGTGTTTCCTCCAAAATATATACAGTGGGGACAGATGTCTCAGCTTCTTTTTTTCAAGGGCCACAGCGTTAAACACACGCTAGTACACCAGAGCTGGGATCTTAAATACATCTTATCAAGTCTCAGCTCTTCCAGCGAGCTAGGCGGCCACATGAACAAAGATATTAAGCTGGAGATAGTCTTACAACTGCTGGCCGACTGAGGTGGGTAACGGGTGTGTTGATCAGGTTGTGTCTCTCCGTACGCAGTGCTGATCCGTATTGTACTCACATAGATGTATACGGATGCTGCCCAAGTGGCGGAGGGGATCGAGTTAGATTGGTTTTCCTCAGTCAGTTAAGCTTAATGTTGTCGTGTGATTGGACACGCTAAAGTCAAGAGAAAGTGCATTTAAAAAAAAACATTCTAAAATCTGTTAATTATTTAATCAATAAGTCATACCATGAACATTATAAAATAAGAATAATTTTAGAATATCATAGTTATTTGTTTTGAGTATATTTGTGATGGGAACAATGACTTCATATTTATTATCAAGCTTCTGCTGAGTGCTTCTGTTGGAAGGAAATCTGATCTATTATGTAAAATCTGACCTTTTGTACAAAGGAATTGACATGGTCAGCTTCACTACCAGGCTTACTTGCTTTTTGGTAGTGCCACAAACTAAGAAATCCTCAAATCCTTTCATTCGTCTAAGATTGAAACCTTTTTAATTCAAAGGTTACACTGATTGGATGAGTTGAAATTTGGCCCCTATTGTATGTGAATTCATTCTAATATAAGTATTATCATAAGCATTATATCCAGTTGGAACATGGGACGATTGCTGTTGGTGAAATTAGAAGTGTGTTTAGCTTTCTCTTCTTTCCAAAGTCCTGTGATGTGCTCTTATACTCTTACAGTTGTAGAGGTCGGGGGAAGATAACAGGTAGTGATGGAGTGTACATGCATTTACAGTCCAAGTGCTTTTGTGCATTTGTTCGTCTTGAATTACGTATACTTGACTTTTATAGCTCTCTTTCAGTGTAAACTTATTTTTTTATGAAAGATATGTGTATTTTGGAAACCAGTACAGATGTTGAAAATCTTACTATTTGAAAGCAGATGCATTTTTCCCTTTCAAAGTTTGTTTGCTTTGTGTATATATTTGATGGCCACGATTTTCAAGTAATGTTGCAATATTAAATTGTTTATGCAAAAAGGGCAGATCTTTGAGTTACCTATAGAGCTGGGAGGATTTTTAAATGTGGTTTTACAATACTCTTGAGTTATCCTACAGAAATATTTATAGAAAAACTTACTACGTTTGCATTCTTTCTTCCTTTTTTCTTTTTTTGTATAAAATGCAACAGAATTACACTATGAAGGAAATATTGATATTAGAATATTATTCAAAGGCTGGTGCATAATTATTCCGCCATATAAGCCATTTTATTTGTGTGGTGTTTTTCTTTTAGATATTATTATAGTATATATAGTATCTTTGCCTAATACACATATACAAGTGCTTTATCGTGTTATTAAATCACAGTGTGTGCAGAATGGTGTGAATGTCTTTAATAGCAATTGTAGGAAAGCAATAATGTAATGATTAACACTTCATGTAAAAGACTGACTCACACCACTGAGTCAAACTGTAAACTGTGAGTGCATGGTTTTTCATTCAGAGATAACACAAAGCAAAGAATGAATAAAATATACTTTCACTTTAAAGATTTACTTAATTGTGTTGGACAAAGAACTGTAGCTGAGTTTGCATGTGCATGTATTTTAACAGATTTAAGAAGCATACTTTTGTGCAATGTATTATTTAATATTAGTTTGTGTCATTTCTTGGAAAAGGTATTTCATCGTGTTCACCTCACTAATCACTGACGTTACAATTAAACGCCTTTATTCACTACGATAGGCTCTAGCAGTTAATGCTTATTTACTGAATGTACTGATCGGTCGCTAATGTGACTCTTAGAAACGTTTGTTTATGTTCATGTTTATAATATATGTAACATTTTTGAAACCATTTTGGATTGGGCAGAGCAATAGAATGGCTTAATAAAGAGTTTTTAGAGAGAACTGTTCTGTTGCTCAGTGTCCATGAAATGGCATTCCGATATGTGCCTTATTTGTTAGTAAAAAATGCTTTGTGCTTATAGTTTGTTGAATAATAATTAAAAAAAACATCAAAATCCTGTCGTGTCTACTGGCTTTTTTCTGCTCAACAGCATTAAAATATTTAGCATCTTCAAAAAAAGTAAACATTCTGAATTTAAGGAAAAAAAATATTCTCATTATTTTTTTTATTGTATATAGTCACTAAGATGCATGAACCAGTGCACTGTAGTGCCGGTCCCAAGTCCGGATAAATATGGAAGGCCTGGTGAGGCAGGGCATCTGACATATAAACTATGCCAAATCAACGCTTGTGGCAACGGCAAACGGGAGCTACAGCAAGAAGAAGAACATTTGGTTTCAATGATTTTGTGTCTATGACAGATCATCAGTGAACATCATGTAGTAAATTAGTGGTTTATATGTTTTCTGCTGCACTTGTGAATTACCACAGGTTTTGTACTGCTGCAGTAATTCTTTGACAATTCAGGGACCCAGAGACTTACTAATTACCAAGGGCAGATACTAGCTAACAAGACATCTCACAGGGGTCAAAGCACAATGTCATTACTCGGAGCTCAGTGGCCGAAAAGCATTGGTCAGTGGCCCAACATTGGCTGTAGGGCAGAGCTAAGATTCAAACCTACAACCTTCCAATTGGCAAATCACAACTCTTACCAACTAGGGTACCACAGACCCTATAGTTACAAAATAGATTATATGGCCAGAGGAATGGCATGTGGAACTTGTCTGTGAATTTGTTGGGCATCTCATTTCAATCCATGCCGCACTGCAGCTGTACAGCCGCTTCTCTTTAGGTAAAAGCTTTCCACATGGGTTTGTAGAGGGTGCCTGTGGAAATATGTGTCCATAGTTAAAAGTGGGCTTGTCAGGAATTATTGTTGGATTAGGCCTGGCTAGCAAACAACATATAAGCATTACAATTGATACCAATGGTGCCCACACCATATTAGTCAAATTGTCTTTATGGACCTTATTTCAGTCATGCTGGGAGATAATGGGGTGTTCCACAAAGTTCTGGATCTGGTTCAAACCTCACTACTGCCATGCTGCTGTTGGACCCTTGAGCAAGGCTCTTAACCCTAATTGCTCAGACTGTAAACTGTACTGTACTGCAAGTCACTTTGGAGAAAAGGCGTCTGCTAAATGCTGAAAATGTACATTTAGTTACTCCTGGAAGGAATGCATGTGTTTACTTAGTAGGACAAGAAGGTCCGGAGTTTGATTCCCAGGTTGAGCGATCCGGTTCCTTTATGGTTGGAGTTAGCATGACATTTACATCATAATCAATAAATATATACATTTGGCTATATGGCACACTCGGATGTAAATTTGGTTTTGGGTTGCTGCATCGTTTCGCCCCCTTTGTGAGATTTGGGATAGGAAGGGGGATGCTGAATGTTTGGTATTAATTATAAAAAATACATTTTTTAGGTTTAAACTGTAAGTAGGCCTCGTTGCTTATCAGGTTAAAATTTTGCTGAAGAGATTGAGAAATGTTCCCTCACTTCCTACTTTTAGTGCACTTAACTAAACAAATGTATATTTTCTCTATAAAAGCACAGTAGAAAAAAGGCAGATGGTTTTAGAATTCAGATAGTAATTCGTGATGATTGTAAACATGTGAGAGCAACATGAGAAAGTTGGACCTTGGCAGTGGGGCTGTCTTTCCTCTCAGAGCCAAAGATCTGTAATTGGACTACATACTTCAAATCACTTAAAACTTCACAAGAGGGTGGAGGCCCAAGTTCTATCAGGTTTGTTTTACAACAATGCAGACTTAAACTGAGCAGGAACGTGAGCGTGTCTATGGCAACCGGGTAATCTGAGAAGTCGAACAAACCTTGTGAGGTCAGCATATGGTTTCATTTAGGAGAGTGAACTCTATTCACAAAAGCTTCATCGTTTACTTTTAGCAGACATTACCATGATAAGCTAAAACTCCACCTCCACCTTTAGCTTAGTCTGCAGTACAGAGAAGCCGATATTATTTGGAACAGGAAATGTAGCTTGTATGCCATCCAAAAAAAAAGTAAAGAAAAAAATTCTATTCTTTGGGTGGGGAGGATTTATGGCCTCAGATATGATGTCACATCCTGGTCTAGGAGACAGGATGCCCAGGCTAAAAAAGGTTTTCACGACACGATAGCCAGCTGGTGGATTTTTAACTGTTCACCAATGTTATGGCACTGGGAAAAAAATCACGTTAAATATGAAAAGGCCCACAATCGGATAATCTGTAGGACTGTGCTTATGGAAGGAGATTAAGGGGGTTTGTATTCAACATCTGGAAAACAGATTTCTGGCCAGCAGGAAACCATAGGCAGAGAACACAAATATCTTGAAAAAAATTCCATGTCACTATCACTTATATGAACAATTCAGTTTATTGTCAGATAAATTTACAGAGCACATTCTTGAACAATTTTCCTTTTTTGTTTAAGAAAAATTAATGTATGCAGAAACTGGCCACGTATTTGAATGATCTATGCAGTGTACGAATAGTGCTTACACAGTAAGCGTGATTACTGAGACATCTATCCACAAAAAGGCCCTGATTAAGAATACTGAGTATTTGCACGAGCAAAAATGAAACAAGCCAATTAACTATCAGAACTGTGACCTTCAGATGATGAAAATAAGACTGAAAACACAAGAGCGTGATGCAAACATTGATTAAACTGAAAAGAGGTTAGTACTAATCGAATGCATCATCATTTGCATCATAGCTGCAATTATTGCTTATTTAAATGTCCAAGATAAAACGATGAAAATCAAGCAACCTTGTTCCGGGGGTATTTTTATACTTCAGCACAGAAATTTAAACATGTTGAATTTAACTTTCAGTAACTGACTTTTACATGTGATGAAAAATAAACCAACTCATGCCAGATGTGTGTCATTAAAGCTTGACTTGCTAGTGAAAATGTATGTACACTTAAGTATACATATAGCAGTTTATAACCTTGTGGTCCAAATCAAATGTGGGATTGTGTGATGGGGTAGCAGAAAACAATCCATTTTATGTTTATTATTATTATTATTATTTAAATGCCATTTTTTAATTATTTTCTTATTTATTTTCTGGAACTTCTGTCCAACGAATTGAACAGTAGTAAACTTATTTGTATTACTTTAATGGGAAAATAGTCCATCAGAGCAGAAGTGGTGTTCTGATGGAGTCAGGTGAATATTAAACCTCACTGATAACTTAAGTATTAGTTTTAAATATTCAAATATTAAAAAGGCAGAAAAAGAAAACATTTTAAAGATCAGTTATTTTTCTTTACATAACAGGCACTATTTTTCATGCATAGTTAAGATCGGCTAACTTGGCCTTTTAGGACCAGTGCTATTAACTACAAATGGCTGTTAAAAATGTCATATTAGGCAATTGACTTCAAATATATTACTGAGCATTTAATAAACCGAGTTTTACATTTTGGCTTAAGATTAAGGACTTGTAAGAAAACAGTCAGTTGTCAGATCTGTGCAGTGCACAATATTATTTAAGTTCCCCGCAGTCTGTAATGACTAACTTTTTAAGTGTTCCTCCATCATGCAAACCATATGACTCCATTAGCGTGACAGTTTCCATGCCTTCTTTCACTTGACCAAACACAACATGTTTGCCATCAAGCCTAGGGAAAAAAAAGAAAGCACATGAAGCACATAGTGTTTAGTAAGAGCTACATTACTTTCTGTTTAATGAAGTACCACAAACGATACATCAGAGAAACCACAATAACGCACTGACTCACATTTCTCTTCTCTGGATTTCTGTCTGTCCATTTACAAGTACAAAATGACTAAAGGGAATTAAAGGGTAGGTATGCGCACGTTGTGTTGAGGATTTGATTTTAATGAATTAAACTTTCAGTTTACCCACCACGTTACACTTAATCACTAATAATCATAGATTGATTTCCTTTCGGTAGAATCTACTAGAAATAAAATATTAAATCTTCTAATCAATAGGAGAGTTGTGTCAGGAAGGGCATCTTGCGTAACAACCAGGAGCACCAGAATACAATCATACAGTTAAATCACATGGTCGTTAAAATTTAAATCACCATCATTGATCAGGTCATTTCAACTATAGACTCTCTGTAAGTTGATTTTTCCCCTTTAAAATACTACACAAAATATTCTACACATAATGAAAAACGATTGTTTGGAATTTTAATTGATTAAAAATGAAAAAAATGTACCGAAGTCTTAACAGCGTTTGCCCAAGTCTTTCTGAGATTTTCAGATCTCTGCAGAGATGTTCAATCAGGTTCAAGTGTGGGCTCTGGCTGGGCCACTCAAGAACAATCCCAAAGCCACTCCTTAGTTATCTTGGCTGAGTGCTTGGTCGTTGTCCGGTTGGTAGGTGAACCTTCGCCTCAGTATTGTGTGTAGAATTTTAAGGGGAAAAATAAATATAATCCATTTGGGAATAAGGATGTAACATAAAATGTGTTGTACTTAATATTCCAAATATTGTAATGTGTTTCATCACTTTATATAAGCAAATGAGACTGATTTAAAATAGAACAATTTGTGTGTTCATGTAAATGTACTTCATATAACAACTCTTACAAACAGCAAAACTATTTATTAGTTAAGAAGACTGCAGTGTACCATTCTGTTTTAGCTGTGCAGATAAAAAACTGAGATCCATTGGTGTTGGGCCCAGAATTCGCCATTGACAGCACACCTGCAGAGAAACGTTAAAAAGACAAACATTACAAGTCACTCCATAATAAACTCCTGCAACAGACAAGCGTCAGAGTGTACGTGTCAATAAATGCTGTAAGACTGAATGATTTAATGTGCAAACTGTTATCTAAAGCTTTACAAGAAGCAGCACGTCATAAAAAGGCTGAAAACACCACACAGGGCACATCTGGACCGAATAAGTTATGACTCTCTGCTATAATTGCATCCAGGCAAGAACTACATATGCTGACACAATTTGGGCATATCAATCCATCAGAAGGTTCTTCTGGTTTAAGAATCCACTGGCACGGTAAGTGAACCAGGATACACTGATGTTGACGTTCTGAAAGTAGGTCAGTTTAAAAAAATAATCCTCATGGTTTGAGGTATGTGCCACCATCTACTGGTACAATCTAAAAGTGAATGTGGCCACAACAAGAACATTATGTTGGTGGTGATGCGAGGTGGACAAGATCCCCAATTACATATTGAGCTGCACACAGGATGTATGTTAGGTTGCCGGCTGAGACCTGTAAGAAATGTCTTAATGGAAAGTGCAGTGTCAAAGCAGAATGATTTAAATGAATGCTGTGAAGTATAAATTAAAAAACAGAGTGGAATAGGCTGGAGTTAGTTAGAATTCCAGTCTTGTGTATTTGGTAGCGTGTCCCAAGCAGTTTGCTCTTTAAATGTAATAATGTTTATACAAATGGTCTATTGAAACTATTGAACTCCGAGTCTACCTCAGAAATAACCCTGCACTGTAGCACTATAATAGCAATATACTGTAACATCTTAAACTGTTTACAAATGCACTATTGCACTTTTTTAAATTTGTAACTTTAATAATGTGGTAAAGTACTCTTATGTTTACTTGTTTACTAGATGTTGATTGATTGATTTAATTTATTTATTTTTTTACTTTATATATATACATACATATAATACACATAATATACATATAATATATAAAGTAATCTTATATATGTCATCTTATATTTGGCATTCTTGAATTTCACTGTACAAGGAAACCTGCTTCCTCATTGTGTAAATGACAATAAACTCTTTAAACTTTAAATATGTTCCATTACCTGGTCCAGTATGTTTCAACTTGAAATTTTCATCTTTAAATTGTTTTCCATAAATAGATTTTCCACCAGTGCCATTATTATGTGTGAAATCTCCACCCTGTAAGAATAAAAGTTATTGTCTAGCTATTAGAAATGATATCGTTTACAATCAAGCAGACATACTGGAAAATAAACTTTTTTTCCACAAGTAAATATTGATACAAATTAGAAACAATCCAAACTACACATGCATGAACTCTGAATACAAAACATCTCTAATAGCTTCAAAATTCTTTACTGAACATTTAAGGCTGTGAAAGAATATAACAGAATATAAATAAACCATGTAGCAGTCTAGACTAGAAGACTGATGTGTATTGGCTGCAAGTGAATATCTTGAGAAGCCTTTTCTGTATTTGTACATTAATCACAGCAGTAATAAATGTTGCCTGATATTTAATCAAGTCAAACTGAAACTGAACACACAACAGAAATGATCCAGATTCATGACATCTCAACCAGAATGTTTCTCACAAGCTAAAGGAAAAGAAAGGGATTACAAAGTCTTAAAACTTTTC
>JAYDZG010000039.1:25180999-25192281 GCA_034509265.1 Microcambeva bendego
AAAATTTATTCAGTAATTGTAATTAAATGCATCAACACATCAACAGCTCATAAAATAACCAGTGAATGTACATACAAGCTGGAGGTATTAAATACAATTTAAACTGGTAAATGTATATACTGTGATTGTAATATAGTGTGTTGTTTTGACAATGCTTCTTCTATGTAAGATAAACTGAGCCAATGGTAAAAATACTTTTAGTTGTATTGGGTGTTATAGAGATGTATTATCTGGTGCAGACAGAAATATGGCTCTTTTTGATTGATACTGGAGCAGCTGCAGTGCTGAACTACCTTGGCTTGGGTAGTCTGTGCTGTTCCCTCCATGCTGAGGTGGAAGGGAGGTGTAGGGCGAGGGCCCTGGCCCCAGCTGAGCGATCATATCCATCACATTAGGCATGATCATCTGACTGGGACTCATTGTCTTAAAGCGCTTGGCAAGAGGTCCGTCTGGATCTTCCTTTATGTGTGGGTCAGACTTTATAGGTACCGGCCGCCAACTACATGTCGGGTCTATAGTGACCTCCTCAAACTCCAAACTGAAGAAAAAACACAAAGAAGCAAGAAAGTGAAATAGAGAACAGGGTTATAATCTGAACCAACATACAGAGGACTGATTTTATTACTGTTTGGCCAAATATTTAATGTGAGTAATAATAAAAGGAAAAAGTACATCACGAAATGTGTTTGTAACTGATTAACTTGTTTACTTGACTCGTACATACTTTTGGATGGCATTGAGAATTCCCCACATGTACTGGTCCACTTCCAGACCCTCCAGTAATGCAGTTTTACTGAAAACAGACAAGAGTAATAAGAAACCGTGGAACTGTGATTAAAGGGAAAAACCCTTTCAGTCAGTGCAACAATCAAACCAGAAAGCTGGTGAGATTTCTTGAGGACGTACTTGCACACAGGACACCTCCATGTTCCTCTCTCACAGTTCAGCTGCAGGTACGACTCCAGGTCAAAACACTGTGGAAATACAAGTTAACAAAATATAATCATACACAGATCAATCACACACTTAAGTAAACGTGAAACACCCACATTCTGATGTGGGTTGAACATTAGAATTTGATTTATTTTGCATTAGAATTCGCCGAGTGTGTCGTGAGGCTTGTTAGTTGGAGCAGTTGCAGTGAGTTGAGAGGAACTTTAAGGACAAAAGCGCTTATCGCTTCTGAACAGTGTTGAACAATGTTCAAATTCACATTCGAGTAAGTGAGAAACTGAACAGCCATCCCATGTTTGGAAAATAAGGCTAAACGTAGGTTTAAAAATTAACTATAAAATAAAAAAAAAAAATAGCAACAGAAAAAGCTAATCCTACATTTTCAGAAAAATTTAAACAAGCATATCAAAACACAATAATGTTGTAATAAATATATTCAAAAAATATATCCTCTAACTGTTTTGATGCACTTTATTAATTTATTAATATGTTTACCCAGTTGCATTATGCTTCTCTCTACTGGTGCTCCCCCCCATCCCTCCGGCATGTGAGCAGTACCTGACTGCATTTTTTCACCTGGACGAAGCGAGTTCTCCCTTCCCTGTGTGATCACCAGCCAAACTTTGTTCTCATGGCTGTCCAAGCCCAGCCAGATATATGGAGATTTAATAATGTTTCTGAAATCCCAGCTCTGGTGAGCTAGCATATTTGACAGCTAATATAATAATCTAAAAAAAAAAAACATTTTAATGTGTGTGAAGTATTTTTAAACATTTAAGCATTTCCCCTAACACAGTGGGTTCCATTTCCAACATACTTCAGGTGTTATTGTCTCCTATCACCCCTAGGTGGAAGCAGTGTATTAATGCAGTGAAATAAGCTCATTTGTGGGCAGTATTGTTACTCTATTTTAAATCCTGGTCTCTATTTTAAAAAAGGCGACGTCTGCCTTAAGGTACAAAGCTAGTAAATCAAACTGTTCTGCCTACCTGTACATGCTTGCAGTCGTGTCCCCGGGCAGGAAGCTGTATCCGCCGGAACGTTATCGGACACTTGAGAGACACTTTAATGGCAGTCTGCTCTACACCATCTTCCCCGTTTAGCGTGGCGTTCCCCGAGGACGCTGCTACACTGTTGAAGTTTCTCTTTACTGCTCACAGAAGAGAGGTGATCAATGATTAAGAGAAATTATGAAGCAGACAACATCTAACAGAGGGCTGCAGGATACACATGCAGGGTTCTTACTTTTAGTAATGCAGTGTTCTGCAGGCAGAAGCCTTTTCTTCAGCAGACCTTGCAGGACGGATCTTACCGACGGCCGGTGGACCAGCTGCAGCACGAACAAGTGGGACTGAAATAGGAGCAGATTTGTGTTAGCATTATCACCAAAGACTTGTATGTTTTTCTAGTGGAAGTCCATGAAAGCAATACCGAAAGAGAACACGGACCACCTAAACACACAGCGGATGATCTTACAGGGACACAGCTGACTGACCGGATCACTATTATCTGATTTAATGTCTTTATTTTGAACCACAGAGCACTAACACGGCACAATATTTAAAGCTGTGGATTATACTGTGGGATCGTTATTAGCCGTCGTGCAGCAGTACTCACGCAGCAGCATGCCGTGACCGTGATCTGGATCGTGTTTCTTCCCGGTTGGCACACATGCTTGAGGTGCAGGGGTTTGTGGGAAGTCTTGTTGTCTCCTCTCTCGATGGTGAGTGGAGTGGCGTTAACGCTGACCTGTACCGATGCCGGCCAGTTAGTGTTCATCTGCCGGTCCTCGTGGTGATAGCACTTAAACTGCAGCTCCAAGTCAGACCTGAACCAAGCAGAAATGATTATTTCATTATTTTGTTTTACTTCACATCATTGTAAAAAGTTTAAACATTTGTACAGGTCTTTCTTTTTAATACAATAGGCCACATCACGTGACTCAGGATACTTACATGTGTTTTTTATTTATTTTACTCTAGATTTAAGCAACTGTAACCAATTTCCACTACATACTCGCTAATGCAGAGCAAACGACTGGCACGTGGTTCTAATAACGTACATGAAGCCAGCTGCAACAATTTGGAAATGCAGCTTATGTAACTTGATTGAGCAAATGATTGACACTTAGCTCAAAAAAGAAGCTTTATTGGCATGTCAAATAAGGACATTCGTATTCCCAAAGCTCAGTTACAGAGAAAAGACAAATTATAATCAGAAAGAATAAACATATACCCTTAAATTTGACACTTGGCTACTAACTGTCCCTTTCTGTGTACATGTGGGTATAAATTAAAAATGTAGACAAAGTCACGGGCCAATCTTGATATTTAAAACAGTTGAGGAAGTTTTTTCTTCTCAACAGATCTAACAATGAACCGTTTATATGGAAAGACACTTAGATTTTGCTTAAACAATAAATCTGGAACAATCAAAGCTTAATACTATGAACACGTGTGGAATAAAAGACATCTGTGGCACTTATTTATTAAATATTTTTTGTATTTGTAGAGCTTTGAGTTCAATTATAATTGTAACCTTTTTTTCACAGGCTAACAAGAAATGTATGATGGCGTATGGTGGAGCACACGTACTGTAAAACAATGTGATGTGTTCAGTACAGTACCGCTCTGTATTGTTTATATTGATGTAATTTGAGATTTAAGTAACAATATACTAGTATTTATATTCAAAAACAACATTTAAGACATTAGAAAGGATAAGTGGGTTGGTTTGGGTTGGGAAGTCTTATTGTATTGACATTATTTCTTATGGGAACATTTATCAAACAAATATTGCGCAACCCTTCAATGAACCAATGAAATTCGTAAGTCAAGGGGTCCTTGTTCACAGCATGTACAAAGCAGCCCCATATCGCATGGTCTGAAAAACCAAAAAGACCCACATACCTCCACATGAGCGTCTGGTGAACTGAGGGCCGTAGGTGGAAGACGTGATTGCTGACAGCCAGGTTATGCTCAAGTCTGAAGGGCTCGAGCACGACGCCGTCGCGTACAGGAAACGTCAGCCGCAGCTCCTCGTTAGGGTTAGCTGAAGATTACACACAGCATTAGCTCGCACTTGTTTTAACTGAGCTTCTACAGTACACAGCTACAGCTTTTTACTGACACACCTCACCACACAGAGAGAACTTAGCCATCAGGGTCACATCATTTCAACCCTCTCAGTGAAATGTGTGCATCATGAATGCGCTCGGAGTGGATGTAGAGGAATAAATAAACAGTGTGACTTCTCACCCCATCGAAAGTGGTAAGAGGATCATAACCTTACTGCTGACAGATTCTGAGTGGGTTTTTAATAAAGACAAGAGTAGTATGATTGCAACGCCTGAGGTAGCGATGTAAGCGGCACTCACTCGGAGGTGGTGGCAGAGACGTCATGTTCGGCTTCATATCGGGAGGAAACGGAGGCTTGACGTCTTGGTTAGGGGACAGGTACGGAGGGATACTGCTTCCTGGAGTCATGGGTGGTGTAGGATTCCCAGGGACAGGTGAATGAGGATAGTTTACAACTTGCCGAGGGGGCTACAAAAAAATTAAACGATGTTTTTAGAGCTTTAATGCAAAGATGATAATGTACACACACAGACATGATCTAAACAACAGGGATGTAACTATGCACCAGGATTCTCAAATTAGGCCTAATTCAATTGTTTGTACCCACCTCTGAAATAAAAGGGCATTCATTACTTCAATAAATAAAAAAATATGTTTTATTTTATTTAAAGAAAAACTTTGTATTGTGAAACCAGTATCACATTGTCAGTAGATTGTATCATTACATCCCTACTAAACAACCAAGAAAATACTGTTAGGCAACAAGAATTATGACCTACCCCACTGCCTTGATTGTAGCCGTAACTACCTCCAGAGAAATTATTACTCTGGCCATTAAACGGCTCCTGCTGTAAAAATAAATAATAAAAAAAGATCAAAACTTGTTGAATTGTATTACAACACATCAGCTTAGTTTCTGAGCAGCCGGTAATATTTACCTTGTAATATTGATTCATGGGCACTCCTGAAGGTGGATACTGGCCTGTACCCTGCTGGCCTGGCATCCTCTGACCGGGGTAGTTGGGGGAGGGCAGTGGTCTGGAAGCATTGGGGTTCGGATACTGTCCTTGCTGGTTGGGAAACTGGCCGTTAGGACCAAACTGCTGGCCACCGTAGTTGGGCTGAAGAAAGTGGGAAGTTTGGATGTAATTATGCAGTAAAGTTATTCAATTCAATAACATAGTTAGTTCATCGTTTTGTCAAATTATGAGGAAACCTGAGCTTTATGCCTGAGCTTTTTTGTTCATGTAGGTGCCCAGCCAGCCTGATGGCAGAGCTGAGTTTTGTCCATGAACTTTTGATCATTGGTGTATATTTAATTGGTGGTAGTGATAGTGCTGGATGATCAATTTGATTGTATAAGGCTGTTATGTGTGTAAAATAAAAATAGCAGAATGTGCATACTTCAGTTAGTTATATGAATGTAATTTCTGGTCACTTATGTGGTTAATATCAAGACTAAGCAAGTACTTTCCTTATTTTATAACTCCTTTGATCTTGTCTTGCCAGTGTGCATTGAGTAAGTGTACTAAAACTTCCTCTATAAATAAATCCTTTATATATTGTGAAACAGAAACAGAGAGCCAGTTCATATTGATTCATTCTCAAAAGGTCACTCAGTGTAACACTGTAAACAAAACAACGCAGGCAAATACAATCTGTTCTTACCTCTACAGGATATGGCCTTTTAGTGCCTTGCATAGGCATGGACTGCGGTCTGGGTCCTGGGTATCCTTGTTGGGGCATTCTCTGACCATGCCCCCCAAACGGCCCCATTCCCGGCGCCCGTGGCTGATTCATACCCATATGAGGGCCGCTCATACTGGAGCTGTTCATTCCAGGGCCCATGCCAGATGAGTTCATGCCACCTGCCATGCCCGGTGGGCCCCGGGGTCCTGGTTGATTCACGAATTGGTTGCCATAGCCCTGTGTAGGACCCATCTGAAATGATGAGCACATCTGCAGGAATAAAAATGTAACAAATATTGAATTAAATTGAATAAAATGATTTCCCTTTTTTCATCTGATTTAACAATGGCAGTGTGAAGGTGAACCATGTGTGATATTTTTCAGGGCAGATGAACCAGTGCTATTGTCTCAGGCTCACCTGTCCATACTGGTTCATGTCCTTGTTGGTCTCCTGCAGGGCGGCCACAGTTGCTGTGGCTGTAGCCGTTGCTGTGGCAGCAGCGGCGGCCACAGCGGCGGCGGCGGCGGCGGCAGCAGGCTGAGTAAAATCGGATGTAGGGCGGGTGTGAGGGGGCATGCCCATCCCACCCGGTGCATTCGGACCACCCGGGAAACTGCAATAAAAGAAAAAGCCTAATGAAGTGCCTTTTAGATGTCATCCTGGAATGTGTATTAAATAAAACTAATACATGAAATCAATCAATGATGTTTGAATGCTTCTATTACTAATAAAAAACATTCACTTCTCTTGAGTTCCTGGCTACAAACATCACTCCATCATGTGACCAGAGTCATGCACCATCCCTCACACATAAACAATCCAACCCTTTGTGGTCGTGAGCTAATTTAATGTACTATAAACAACTGTGTCAGGAAGGTGTGGTCACCCTTGTAGACCCCATATGCTCCCCTTCTTCCCTGAGATGGATGAGACCTTCCAGCAAGACTATGCGACACGTTACATGGCAAGAAATGTCCCATATTGGTTACTCGATTGGTTGGCATGACCAAGACATTCAAGGTCTACTCCGAGCATCTGTGGGACCGTCACCTGTGGTTGTGTTTGCTCTGCAGCAGCAGTGAGATGCACGGCAGTCAGCATGGCTCCAGATATGTGTGAAAACCAACCAGGACCTTATTGAGTCACTCCCAGCCCGTCTGTACTGCACATGGCAGTTACTCTGGGTGTTGGCTACATATTTTATTATACATCATACTATTATGTTATTGTTATACATCATACATTAGTATATATTATATTATATTTTTACATATAACTAGGGGTGTGACGAGACACTCGTCTCACAAGGCCAGACAAGGCATGATTTGGTTCACAGGAACGAGACAATATTTGTATTCTTATCTCATTGTTATATGATATAACAATGTGATTCAACAGCATATATGAGATATTTCATTGTGTAAAGTGACTGAAAACAACTATTAATTTATCAAGTTATCTTGTAAAGTGATCAAGTTATCTTGTAAAGTGACCTTGAGTAAAAAGGGGGTATAGAAGTCATTATAAGAATAGTAATTATTATTATTATGATTATTATAACCAATATGTTGTCACATTATACATTTAATATACATTTAATATCTTTTAAAATGTTTTGTTTTTGTTAAATTGACTCAATGTTTTATACATTATTTTTTAACACAAATGGCTTTATTTATTTGTAATATACTGCAATGTAAAAAAGCAAGAACATGAAAAAAAAGAAGAATAATAAGAAATGGTGTTAAAACTAATGACATTGATTCTACACAATGGATTTCTAGACACAGCCTTAATCACTCCTCTTATTCTCGCTCTTTGCTTGGCACCATAGGAAGGTGATATCATCTCATTTGAGAAAACTCCTGAAGACTAACATCCCTGAGCTAAGTGTTGGCTTGGCATCAGAATTAAATATCAAATGTCACTAATGGAGGCTTCACTGCCCAAGTTTATTGAATTTCTCACGGAACGGAGCAAGCAGAGGCTCCTCTCTTTGTCTGGTATCTTTTCCATCAGCCTCATTCTAAGACACTGATCTGTTTGTAGTTCTGAGCACCCACCTCCCGCTGAATCCTCCTGCTCCGGGATGCCCCCCTCGTCCGTACATGCCCTGCTGCATGTAGGCTTGGTTGGAGCCACCTTTGGCTGAGAACTGCTGCTGTTGGCCCGGGAACTGTGGCGAGTTGAGCCCCGGGTTGTTGGCTGACATGCCAGAACCGATTCCATTGCCTCCAGGGTTCATGGGATTGTTGGTGTTGGCCATGGGGTTGCCCAATACCTATTTGAAAAACAACAGGGTTCGAACTTTCAGCTGTCCATGTTTTTAATAGTACACCAGAGAAATGTTACTGAGAGAACAGAACACACACACACACGTGTATCTAATTTCATGACTATATTACCTGACTTTGTGAGGTATTAGTCACCCCCCATACAGTCGTCACCACTGACAGTGATCCCGGGGCCTGGTTAGCATTTTGCTGCCATGGAACCGAGTCGTACGGAAAGGACCCATCACTGAGAAGAAATAAAAAGGAATATCAGTAACATGAGTGGTACATAACTCTGAAATGTTTTTTTTATATAATGAGAATTGAATCACCATGTTTGCTATTTCCTCGGAAAAACAATTCACTGAATGAATGACTAATTTCCCAGAAAAGCAAAGCTCAGACCTAGAGTACAGAATTTTCTATTAAACAGTACAATTCTGCCAGAACTTTTTTTCTACCTCGACTCCCTGAAGGCACCAGCAATACATCAACAAGAAACTCAAAGGCCTAAGACTCCTGATATTCTGAGAAAAGTGAAAAGAAAGGCAACACCATTGCTCAATTTTTAATTTGATGACGAACCTTGGGGTGCTGGCTATCAAAGTCATCTCGGTATGATGCAATGTTGATACAGCACGACTGACTAAACCTGGACCAAGTGTGTCTTTCTTCAAAACTTGTGGTAGCCATGGGAGTCCGTATAAAAATCAACAGCTTCAAAAGACTTAAAGCTTTTTAATTTGAACATAAATTATACCTTAAAAGTTCCAGAATTGATGAAGTGATCATTTCAATGTGAAACATTAACAACTATGTAAAATAAAAGAAAGAATGAAAAATATATGAACCCCTGGGCTAGTTGGGATGTCCTATTTCGAAACCATGCCATTAATAAGACATTGACTTTGAGGTCAAACCACTTTCACTCTTCTTGGAAGTATGTCCATGGAATTTGAGACCATTCAGGTCAGCTGTACCTAGCTAAGTACCCATTCAAAAGATTTCAACTCAATAATTAGTGCCTTCGTGGAATTGTTTACCAGCAGTCTAAAATGTGTGAGAGTTTGTGAGGGTTTAGACAGGCAGTTAAGGAATGGATATGAGAAATGGGAATTCCTATGCTATTTAATAAAACAAGCTTTAGTCATGTATATACATTTTCATGAATGTATTGTGTTGTCATGTTTTAGTGATTTGTATTATAGAATATTGGTATGCTGATTATTATTTAATTTATTTATCTATAGGGACCACAATGGAAACAACTCTTTGGATTTTTTGTGTTAGCCCTTACTGTTTCTGTTTTTGTATAAGAAGCACTGCAATTACAGAAAGTTAGAGTGCTTGTGATTTTGTAAAAATATTTAATAAAGTTTAATAAGGATCAATCAGAGTGGGTGTCCAAATACATTTCGCCATCTAGTGTAGTGTAGGAATACATCTGAGATAAAGGGATGTTTTTAAAGACAAAGCTTTCATTAGTCTTGGTAAATGTAAAACAAGAAAAAAGCTGATTTTACTCCCTCTTGCTTTCCCCCCATCCATAATTTGCATTCGCATCTGTGAACATGCGACTTCCATCAGGAGGCAAATCCCCAAGCACGCAAAGAGATTTTTGTATTTCATTTACATTCATTTACATTTGGCTGGCACTTGTATACAAAACAACTTAGAAACAAGGCCGAGTTTAAATGCTTGCTTAAGGACCATGCATTCGGTTCGTAAAGCATGCACATGCCAGTTGTGAGACAAAATTTGATATTGTGTAGATTTGTTTGAAATCTCTTCAGCAGGTACATGCAGAGAAGCTTGTGGAAGAAAAGGAAAAGTCTTTACTCCATGCACCCAGCGCATGGAGATCCATCTCATCCACCAGAGAACTCCACGGCATTTGTACTAAATTACTAAATCAATTACAGTCATAATTGAATAAATACATCAAGTTATAATAATAATAAGCAAAACTATTTCTGTGTATATTTTTCTTAAATTATACAAATATTCTAAATAAAATAGTAAACGTGGTTTGGTGTGTTGTTTAATAGCAGAAGAGACTTTTTAATGCAGAGCTTATACTCTATATTTTCTCATTTTTAATAAAAAATATAAACACATCACAGTATCAGTGATTCTAAGTAATGTACATGTGTTCTTTTTTACTTTAACTACCATCTTTATCCTGGTCAGAATCCCCCCCTGCTAACACTAAGCACTTTGACAGACCACCATTGCTGGCAAAACAGCACACACACTCACTTATTCACACCTAGGGGACAATTTAGAAGAGCAAATGTGCCCTTTGATTGTTTAGGGAAGGTGGGAGGAAAATTTGTCAGATGATATCTAAACATGAGAAACATACACACATCCAGTGTATTTTATTTTTTCCTCGACTTTGCTCTGTGATGGACTGTTGAACTTGCGCTCACCGTTTCCCTGTGTTGAAACCAAACCTGCTATGACCCTGGCCAGGATAAAGCAATTGATAAAAATAAAATAAAATAAAAACATATTTGACACATAATCCTGACATTAGATTTGAATAGGACACACTCTGGTACTGTACAACAGTTCGATTCAGTTTTCTACATTCCAGGAGCAGAAAATAAATGAAATGTTCAGAAAAAGATCTGCTCTGTAAACTGAAGACACGCCTTATAGAAGTGACGGATAAAATCAAGAGAAATTCTTAATGTCAATAGTATTTGCTTTAACGTACATACGTACATGTGTGGTTGATAAATACATTGAAATGTATCAGTTCAGTATTAGCTGGATCAGTTTTAGTGTAATGAAATTCACATATAAATATTGACTCTAATGTTGGGGCAGTTGTAGCTCAGTGGATAAGGTACTGTCCTAGTAATCATAAGACTGACGATTCCAATGCCGAGGTGTCACTGTTACACCCCTGAGCAAGGCCCTAAATCATTATTACAATTGTTATATAAGGAATTTAACATCATGGTTTGCACTTGGATTACATTAATGTAAAAAAATGGTAGTTACTCATTACACAAGATTATCACTTCATCGCTCAAGCCCTATCAAACATGCGGCGAACATGCAAACTCCACACAGAAAGTACTTGAGGCGACCGTGCTACCCTCTCAGCTGCCGTGCCACCCATAGAAAGTACAGATGCATCTAATTCTGAGTATTCGTAACAGTCCAGTATTAGTGGTGGTAGCTCAATGATTTCCAAGTAATCATAAAGTTGCCAGATCCACTCCCACAAATGCCAAGTTGTCAGTATTGTGACCCTGAGCAAGCTCAATTGGCCCA
>JAYDZG010000039.1:25236618-25247152 GCA_034509265.1 Microcambeva bendego
ATCATAATAATTATTATTATTGTTATTATTATTATTATTATTATTATTATTATTATTATTATTATTATTATTATTATCATGTAGTTCTCTAATTTAATTCAGTTATATTTTTATGATCTGGACAGACACAGTGTTGCAGACATCATATCAAACTGACAGTTTCTAACTCACCCTGAATATCTGTGTTATGGGTGGTCTGCTAATAGATCAAAGCACGAGTGATCTTCCTCCTCTGGTGCAGAGATCTGCACTTATTCTGACACTCATAATCTCTAGACATCTTTATTGTGCACTTAGCCTTTGATGATACATGATATTTACTGGAACTATGCAAAAAAAGTCTGCCTCCAGAGCCTCCAGAGCCGCACTCTCCCTGTGTTTCAGTAGCTAAACTAATACAGAAATTAGCTACTCGACACCAGAGCCCAAATTGGTTCTACACAAGCACATTACTTCGCAAAATCGTGTGATAATAAAATGCAGATTGAGGTGTCTGAATTCTTTGTCTGGCTGGTTTAAACAGGACCACGAGGGCTTTAAGGACATTTTAAAGAATTAAGATTTTGTCATTTACTTGATGCTCCTTCAGTTGGCCACTAATTCCCATAATCTCTCCCCATAAGATGAACACTCATCTGGGGCTCCCTGCATGCTGCTCTCACAAAGCAACCCTCTCAGTTTAATCACTAACCGCTGTGTTGATAAGCCGTTTATTTTATTTAGTCATATTTTTAGCAAATCATTATCTAAAAGAACTGAGATCACAGGCGGACTGGAAACGTTTGGGCTGGAAATCAATGCGAGGGACGGCTTTCCAGCCACGCCGAGCGCCTGCTCCGGAGGCCTGGGTAAGGCTGGAGTTGTCGGTCACTGGCCTCCTGCCATAATCGATGAGCAGCTGCAGAAGAAGATGGCAGGGTTGACTGCCTTTTCCTGACCTGTGCTTAAGGACTGTCTTATCAGAGTAAAGAGAGAGAAGGACCAAGAGGAAACCCAACAGATATCGAGTGATTGAATGAACAGAGGGGGCAGGGTGAGACCAAACCAGGCCCGGAAAGGAAAAGGGTAAGTGAGGGGGAGTGAGACAGAGGGCGGGGACAGCCAGAGAGTGAATTGGGAGAGAGAAAGGAACGCACGCTGCTATGTAAAGCATGACTTTTGCTTTAACCTCCACCTCTGGCCCCGTGATGGGGGAGAAGAGCGAAGCAGCTGCCATCTTACCGTCAGACATCCCATCAGGCTCTGTTCGAAGGGCCTTTGGAAGGCTCGTGGGTCACCACACCAGTCGAGCAGTTCCGTCGCTGCTGTTTGGAAATTGGCTGGGTTCTGTAAGTGCTGTCAGAGGGAAAGATAAAGAATAGTTACAGCTCAGGGAAATTCATAGTATTTACACTTAACCTGTACTTTTTTGTTTGCTTTTTTAATAAAACATGTTGACACATGAAAAAACACAGAACGCAGATACATAGAGGCTGTTCTGTGTTTGACCAAAATTAGCAGTGTGGTTTTATTCTAAGAAAATAGAATACAATTAAATACCACTGCTTGTTTTGGCTAAACACATACCCATGAACTGTAAATCTAGAGACATTTTAAAGGAGTCTCATATTTTTTAATGCGTTTTTCCCTTTTTCTGATGACTTCCAATTTTGCCCAATTGCATCATGATTCCTCTCCACGAATGCCAACCCGGCTCTGATTGAGAACAATGAAGCTAACCCACTCCCCGTCGGACACATGACCAGCAGCATTTCACTCACACTTGACAAGTGTGTATGTGGATCAGCATACGGAGAGAGCATCCCGATCACCAAGAGCCACAAATCAGCCAGCAAATGGTCATAATTTCATCAGTTGAGACAGAGAGAGCCTCTCCGGTCTAATGTCCCGTCCCTATATGAACAGGCCAGACATAATATTCAAGATTCTGGTCGTTTGAATGTGTTGTTCAATTTATTTATTTATTTATTTTTGGTATATGTGTTTGCTAAAAAAGGGCAGTTGAACTGGTAATCAAAGGGTTACAGGTTCAATCGCCACCAGTGCCAGAACCCAAAAGCTCAACATAAACATAATACAGTACATGCACATAACCCAAGTGTTACATTTAGCACATCATAAAACATAACCAAATGTAAAATAATGCTAATTTTGGAATTACAGTAAATTAGCATTATTGAAACGCTGTAACATACTCGCTAAACCTTTACAAACTCTGAGAATATAAATTGCAATTCATCTGAATTGGATTGCAAGATAATAAACTTTTATTTATTATTGTTATTATAGTTACCATGTGTCCCATAAAATCATAAGTAATTCTGTAACTACTCGAACCATCACAACAATCGTTCATCTTTTACGCTCTCGCCTTGAGTTTGACACACCTGATCTTTAGAATCCTCTCTGGGTAGCTGCCTAAATAGGCAGTACAGAGCAAGGCAGCTGAGTTTAGGTAGTGGTTTCACATTTGGGCATTCAGTTTCTGATCTGATTCACTAAATGAGAAGACTCTCATGATCTGTTTCTGTATCAGACGTCCACGAGTCTTCTCTCTGAGATCGTCTAATCGTTCTAGCAGACCACAAATAGCTCCCAACAGCAGTGAAGAACAATCACTCGATCAAACCGTCCCTGCGTTTGGTCTCTGCTCATTCCCTGTTCAATTTGACCTTCACAGAGCGACGACATGTTTCTGAAACCAGGCCTGGTGGAGGTTTGGGACGGAAGCTATTCTTAGTGAGAAGTGTTTATATTTTCAAACCTCTCTCCGCTTAGAGAGAGGCTCCTCCTGTCCCAACTTTGCTTAACCTTGTCTGCATCTGTGACCCTCTGAGGACCCAGTCACCCAACACCAGGCCTCCTGACTGGAGTGCAGCTGTGAATTCTGCGAGAGAACATTACTCCCCCCTCACCCATCACCCATCTGATTGACATCGAGCTGATTACTTTTCAAGGCTTACTCAAGCCAGCCTGGCGTGAACTAATCCACCCTCTTCGTCGTCTTTTGTCCGTCGTCCGTTGAGATGTAACAGAGCAACTTTAAAAGCAGCAGTGCCGGCTCACAAACAGAAGCACGCATGAGGGAAGTAAATGAAGAGAAGCTTATACTCATTCTGCCTAATTTCATTGGGTCTTGAAATTGCTAATCCGATCCTCCGATCACGCTCCTCTATGTACCAACTACGTCAGGCAGCAGCTCGTAAGACATGATAAGAAATCTGAACAAACACACCTCTTACTGCTATAGATTAACTCTAGATACCTCAATGCTTTTCAGTAGAGAAAATGTTCTTTCTCATTTACTTTAAGGAAGCGGCATTGTCCCCGAGGGGGCAGCAGAGGTCGGCATTTGATCGAGGGGTTTCGGTGTCCATTGACAAAGAGTTCAAGTGACAAAGAGCCAGTGTGCAGTGCTGCATAGCCCTGCTGAGTAAAATGAAGACAACATAAGAGCAGTGCAGGCTGGAGAAAAAAAATCTCCTGACACAAAGCTGGTGAGGTACAGACTATGTTTTGAGGTGACTATTTTTTAAGTGTTTTGTGTAAATCGATGTCATGGTGGCAGAGAAAAAATGTATTTTTGGTTTACCAAGATTAAAACAAAAAGCTTAAATAAGTACGCAGTATTACTGTACAACTTTAACATGGGATTCTACGATTCTCATGCACACGCTGACACTACCGGCAAAGTTACTAGTTCTTTAAGATTTTATATTCAGAATTACACAGGACTCTTGACTTACAAATATACCATAAAATTCAAATGTTGTGTTATGAACCGAAATTCTCAGACATCAGAGCCACTTGACATCACAAACAAGTGCGCAAATCTTCTTTTAGCCACCTAACTGCTAACATCGGACTTTCCCCAGCAAACTTTAGCCAGTAAACTTACTGAAAATGAACTAGTTTTGCATAGAAATATTTCTGATTAGAAACCTTATTGTCCCTTTATATGCATTGGTAAACGTACTGTATTGTATCTAAACTGCACTCTTTATACTTTGTTTACAACAGGGGTGGGAAAACCATGACCCCGTGCAGTTTATTATTAAGTATTTATAATATATATTCACCTTATTAGTCCAATACCCTGGATTTCATTTGATTCCAACAGTACCAACGTCACATATAAACAAAAGCACTGGCCCAGCTCGCTCTACTTAAAAACGCTATCATCATGTTGTTAACGTGATTTCTTAGAAACTACTAGTTAAAAATAAATAAATAAATAAATAATTGGGGTATTATTGAAAAGATAATTAAATCAGCTTTAAAATGATGTGCTACTTGACCCCCGTTCCCATTTGAGATTTTAAGGGTAACGCCTTCCCCCCCCCGGGGTTAAAATTTACGAAGGCTGCAAATATTCTTTAAAAGTGTCCTCCTTGAAAATAAAATAGATGTCTTTCCAATTTTTAATATTATTTACTGGAAGGTATACATCTATATGTCTCATATTCACACTTAAATGTTTTTATTAACTGTACTACTCAAGCCGTGTGCTGAAAAAAGTGAACAAAGTTTGTGCCAAAAGCTGCAACGCTTCTCATGTGAATGCACCCAAGAAAGCTCATTTGTTCATTTTCCATATTATCCCAATATTTGCAAATTTAAGGTTGTGTGTATCTAAAGACCATTTCAGGACAGGCCTTCTCTGCACTTTCTAATCCCAACATTTAAAACCCTTGATTACATCATATCCCTCAAAAACTGCGATCTCATTGATCGACTGCTCTTGGTCTCACGTCTGCAGTGCATCTTCAAACTGAATTCCATACCATGTGTTGATATACGCCGATGTTGGTGCACACCATCTGCACCCGGCACACCAACGCTTCTGCTTCAAACAGCAAAAGTGTCGAGTCTGTATTGCTGGTATTGTTCACAGCGGTTTCTTCAGAAGCACTTGCGGAATGTTATCTCGGATAATCAGCACAATCAATTTGGCTTGTTTCTCGTCAAGACCAAGAAGAGGAATCTCACTGCTTAAAATTAATTAGGGAAATATGGCAGAGCGACTCCATTTTAATTTGAGAGCCGTTTCCCATGTGCCGTAGCTGCACTGAATTACTATTCGCGTGCAAGAGGAATACAAATGCGTTGCCCATGCGCCACGCTCTGCTGCTAGAGGAGCCAGATGTGCCTGGTTCACGTTCTGATTCTGATTAAATGAGCATGCTCACTTAACATGGAGGCCCTCTTAAAGGTGATTGAAATGTCTTATTAGATCAGCTGTTCCTAAAATACGGCATTTCAAATACTTAAGATCTGTTGGTTTACTTTCTAAATCTCACTAAGGTTCCGAGACATGATGCACGGGTACGTGAGGCCGGGTGTGTGAGGCACGTGGGCTTGACGAGTGACAAATGCTGAAGACCTCTTTGTTGAGAGGTCATGTTTGGACAGTGTCAGCATGGCTGGGGGAAAGCTGGAGCTCTGAGGTTTGGCTTGAGTTCTTTGAACACCTGTGCCATAAGCCGTGCACATTACGCTTCAGTGACTGTCAGTGCAGTGTGACCAACACATCACCCAGCTGGTCCCGCTAAACACTCTTTTAGTACCTATCAGACTCAAGGGGGTCAGTACAGTAAATGGTTTGTCCAGATTATGTTTAGCTTAGTAGCAATTCAGACTTCTTATTTACTATGGATTCTGGTACAGGGGTGCTTGGGTATGCTTGGCTTAGATCTGGGGATCCCGGGTTCAAATTGCAGTCGTAATATTAGGAACTGCATGGACCTGATAGGCTGATGTCTAAAGCTACCTGAAACCATCAAGCCCTTTCGACTTAAAGACCTTGTATATAGTGTAAAAGTTACACTAGGCAGTGTTAGGGGTGGTGTAACTAGCAACTTTTTTATTGCTAATCCATTAACAAAACAGGATAATCCATAAACCACTTCATGATTACTTAGGCTGATCAGGATCAAAGTTTAAGAATATTTTGGATCAGAACTTGAGTTTGTTAATCAGCTGTCACTTTTTGTTTAATGGACCACTGTCAAAGTTATTAGCATGTGTCCTAAACAGGACTGTATCATTATTATAATTAAATAATGTCCAATCATTTTGATGGATGGCCTACATTTTTTTTATCAATCCAGACATTTCATTCCAGGCACTTTAAATTAGACCCTTGGGATAGGTCTTTGGTTCCTCTTAAGGTTTCTTCCTTTATTTTTAGGGAGTTTTCCTTTGCAAATGTTACCCTTGGCTTGCTCAATGCATTATTTTTGGCCTTGTGGTCCTGAACTCAAAGCTGCTTTAAGACAATGTATATTTTAAAGTGTGCTATACAAATAACATTCACTTGCTTTGGCTTTTTTTTCATTGAGCCACTTGATTAGTGGAGAATGGACAGATGGATGGATGGATGGATGGATGAAGCAAAAAGGGCTGTCCAAACTGGAAAAAAGTGTGGCACATTATGGCAAATTTAATATGTAACATTAAATGTGTGATTTAGCAGATGAATACAAAACCTATTTCAGTTTATTATCTGTATAATCCACGAAAAAAAAAGAGTTTAAACCCTAAATATAACACAGCATGTGATGAGTTAAGGAGTAGCAGTTTCCCAGGTGAATACATTTCAAGAAGAGACCTGGAGTGATACGCGAGTTTGTTTACCAGCAGGCAGGATAATGTTGTACCTGCTGCACTGAACAACTGAATACTCTGGCCTGTAGCCATCACCCCAGATCAAAACGCCACCCAGGACCAGTCCACATGCAGTTACACACTGATAGAGACCAGGTGAGCTGTCCTGTCTGATACAGCCCACACAGAAATGTAATATATGCCATCCAAGCCTCTACATCAGTAAGGTTTTATCCACAGATGTTAGCTCAAAGGTGATTTATTATTATAACATAAATGTATCCTTTGTATTTATGTAGATGTATGTTAACACCATGTATGAAATACCCCAAATAAAATCTGTGCATGTACATATACTAAATATATTAGTAGAATTCATTGTATAGCATATTATATGGTAAAGTTGTATGTGTTGGCATAAATGTTTAGGCATTTAACAATACACTCTACCCATGACGTGAAATGATTCACGATAGTGGGTTCTCCTCCCACAGTCCAAAGACATTCCACCAGGTTGACTAAAGGCAGTGAATTGTCCAGGGTGTTACCATGCCAAACAACAGTGGTGGGTATACACTAACTAACATGTATTCGATATATGAACATTTCTTATATGTGCATGTATCACATTTGTGTATGTGAGTGTACCACACCCCATACATACCATTATAGTGTGATTAATGAGTGTCAATCGATGCCATTTGTCATTGTGGTTTAATAAGCTACAATCTGCTATGCTAATAAAGCTAGTAATGTAATTTATTATGAATTAAGTAGGTGAAACATTTCAATTGGCATCCGCAACGCATAAATGAAAGGGCACAGCAACAAAAGCCAAGAGCAACCACGCTAATACTATAAACACTTAGGAGTCATGTACAACTCTCTCATAAAGCTGTCAACAGAGTCAGACCTGCACTCATCATAAACAAACTCTCAGGCAATGATCAGAATCACGACTTGGAGTGCTAAGTTATCTATCTGTACGCTTATAAAATGTGACTCGCACTCCATCAGCTCTTATAGTCAGTCTGTTTACTTGCATAGAATGAATAGATGAATCTGACAATCTAACTGTTGAGGTTATTTACAGAGAAGCCTCTGAGTTTAAATGAGTCAGTAATCAGATTTCTTAGAGAAGAAGTGTGTTTATTTTCTGTTAGAGAGGAAGTGTGTATATGTACTTTTTCATTTCAGGTCATTTGGACCAAACGTGTAAAAAGCCCAGTGGAAATGACTTGTTTACAGAATAATGTCCCTCTGCCTTGCCAAATTTAGTTAGCAGATGAGGCATGGAGGCACAGATGTAAGGAGCCTATCAGATAATGAAGAGAATTATGGCTCTCTGCTTTGCCGTATTCGGTTCACATATGCACCACTGAGATTGGTAGCAGGGCTTGGTTTGGCTTCCTCCCAGCTCCTCTTTTGGGAAACCCGCTTTACTCGCGAAACCATAATTCCTACTAGCTTATTTTTTTAGAACTTGGCTGTTATATGACATCACAAAAGAATGAAGTAGCTTTCCATACTGTTTCAACCAAGTTTCCTTTCTGCACTATTTCTTTTCTATTCACTTTCTCCACTGCAGGCTGTGGATGTTCTTGTCCTGTGTATGTTACACTGTACCTGTTATTTACCAGCCGACTTATTTTCCCCTTCACTATTTCTGTTTGTTAATCTTTTACCCATATCATTATTACCTTTGGGATCATCATTGGACATACTCGTAGTTACTGAGTATTCCACGTATAGATGAAAAACGTATATCTGCATTTTTAGCTTTTTTCATCTGTTGGTAAAAGAGAAAACCAAAGTGACAAATGAAAAGATAAAACACACAGTCTCTGTAACACACAGTTTCTCTATTGGCTGCACATTCTGGTAGTGTGTTAACTAAGAGACGCATGGGTTATTATCATGCTTACTTTAATTAGTAATTCTACTTCCTAAATATGGAATTTAGCCAATATAAAAGTCCATATTTTATCATGACAGCTACTTTTGAGTTAAGTTGAGCTGAAAGAGGGGAAACTTTGCTGCCTTTGCTAAATGAGATTACTGCCATGCTTTGAGGTAAGAATGAAACTTCTATTTAGCTAGCAAATTTACCAAAAACTAACGTTTATGGTTATATTTTGAGTGAACACTGTCTTTTTCAGACAATGAAATCTTAGTTTCTCTTTAGATGAGTGATGTTCAATGGTAAATGTACCGTATTGTATCAAAATTGCATTTTTTGTTAGTTTACACTGTCAGCATCGGATTTTTCGCCTATCCTGTAAAGTTTGTTTTTGTAAATAGCGAGGCCTGTACTCAAACACTTGGAGCAAGCAGAACTTTTTTGGACTAATGACTGGAGGTGAGGAGTGAACTGCTGAGTGGCAGCTTCTCCACCAGCTACGCCACTGTGCCACCCATTGTAATTAATATAACAAGAGAGTAATTACATCCATTATTTAATCAGGAACAGTGCTGATTAACACCGCACAGCTTGTTTTTTAATAATATTATTATTTAAATATTATTGACTTAGGTTCCCAGGTGTTGCAGCAGGATTTTCCGCTAGCACACCAGCGCAGAGAGTCTTAACTACCTGGTTTGAAACTCCAGGCGCCAAGCTAGTTATTAGGATGTAAAAACCAGTGTAAAACCAGTGTAGTGCCTGATAAATAAGATGTAGCAGCATATATAAATATTACTACAATGACCCCTGTAATTCCCAGCAACTGTGGATCCGCTATGCTCGTTATATGGATCCTCCCCCATGTCCCCTTTAGCAGCTGTGAGATGCACTGCAATCCTCATGGCTCCAGATACACTCCCAGTCATCTAGCTGCTGTCAGTACTGCAGTTTCTCTGGATATTAGCAAAAATGTGACTAGACAGTGTATATGTATATATGTGGTTGTTAGTGTTGATAGAAATTCAAGACATTTAATTGTATTAGTCTTGTTGCTTAGCAAGATTCCTGCTGGCTTAATCAGACTTCTGGGAATGAAACAGCGGTCATATCAAAATGACATTTCAATAATCATTTGCATAACCAGCTGAATAATCAGATGACCGTCTGTGATCGGACTCGAGACGTGCACTCACATTCATACTTGGTGATCTCACTCATTAACCTGTACATAAGTGTGTATGAGATCTCCATCTCTGTCATTCCTACAGACAACCGGTGTCATGTGTTGCACACAAGGCCAAGGAATGCCTGGGAAAAGAGGGAGGGGGCAGTAACTCAGACGAGGACCCCCAGATCTCATCTCTGGTCCCATTCTGTAACCCGATCCTGACCTGGCCGATTGGAAAGCTAACACATCGCCATTTAAGGCAGCCCGGAGGGGCCGAGCGGCCGGGAAAGCTCGGCTAGCAAGTGCACACGTGTGCCAGAGCTCGGGCTATATTTGTATAAGGTTTTTATGTATGCCTGCAACAGTAGTACAGACACGTGGTGCTTATTGTTTGGACAGAATAGAGAAATGATGGTGCGTGGGTCGGGTCGAGCACGTGTTTGGACAGTATTTGATTTCAGCTCATTGTGTCCACATGTTGGATATCATATAACTGAAGTGAGTTTACACAAAGCTCGTGCCGGGCTTGATGTTCGACGTGAAAGCTTACCTGTTTGATACACAGCAGTCTGTCATTGGTCTGCTGTATATGTCTGTCCATGGAAGGAAGCGAGTTCATCTTGATTTCTGTCTCACACTTTCTATCTGGAAGCCATTAAAGTTCTTCTCTCTGAAAAATGGACAGACAAAGAGAGGATTGTGTCAGGGAGCGCCTCAGAGAAGATTTGGGAACTCTTCATTAAATCGACAAGGCTTTTGCATCTTCTCCCCTTATTCTCATGATTTTCATAGCGTTCCAACTCCCTGCTCTTAAGGAGGGCAAAAGTCTTACCCTCACCATCTGACATGTGCACAGT
>JAYDZG010000039.1:25273791-25283971 GCA_034509265.1 Microcambeva bendego
TAAACAGTGAGATGTGCTAGCAAACAATAACTAAAGTAATGTTCTCTATACTCTTCTTGCGAGGAATTTTAAATTCAAAGTACTTTGTGATATCAAGTGAAACGGTGGCTCAGTGGTTCGGGGTTCGATTACTCCTGTATATGTGAGGGTTTCCCCCAAGAGCTCCAGTTTCCTCCCACAGTCCAAAGTTTTGCAAATGAAGTGAACTGGAGATACAAAATTGTCCATGAGTGAGTTTGACATTAAACTTGAACCCATGAATCTTATCTGCCCTGTCATGAAAAACATGATGTTAAAATCCTAATAAATAAATCATTAAATACTTTATATCATAATTATTCAATCAAGAGAAAGGTTACATAAGGACATAGATGGAAAAGCTGATTAAGAAAGGACAATAATATATCAAGTAAAAAAGCATTTGTACCAAACAGCGGCATTGTGACATCACAGTAGCACCAGCTTCTGAACAAATATGAAGGTGCATCACAAATATTCAACATGAACCAGTTCAGCGTGTTTGATTGTAGACTTTTTGTTCAAGCACCTGTGATAAGGTCAACACGGCAGCAGTAGGCCCGAAACATATCAATTCTCAGAGCTCAGTTCCCGTCCTTTAATCCTGAACTTACTGACATTTCAGCATGACAGAGTCAGCACTAATAGTTCATGCTCAGGTCACAAAAACCCTCCCGCAGTCGTTAAACCCTCGACCCTACAGGTCCATTCTGCTGAAATAAAAGTCTAAACAATCCTCTATCCCGGAACTGATCTTTCCCTAAATGGAGCCTTGAGTACAAACCCACTGCACTTGTTGGAAAGGAAAAGTGCAGCGGTGCGTGTTTACAGTGGAAACAGTGAGTCTGGGACATTTTCTTCAAGTCGCTTTTCCACTGTTTATACAGAAGGGAGAGGAAGAACACTTCCTGAAAGGAAAGCCAGCTTTCCAAACTCCACAGAAATCTGAGCTTTTCCATAAATCAGCAGTCAGGGAAATACTCTGTGTCTAATTTTTGTTTTCCACTTGTTAGCCGGTAAACACATGGGCCTGCACACATGTGTACTGCGCACACACACACACACACACAAAGCACATAACACGCAACAAAGGACAAACCCAAGAAATTTCCTTTTACTCGAATGGAGAAAAACTGAAAAATGTTTACTAGCACTAATAGGTTTTTGTCATGCAATAGCTCAGGGGTTATGAGGTGGCAGCAACAGTTTATTTGTACTTAAAAAAAAATAAAAGTAGCGAAGCACCTTTCATATAGACAGATGGAAAGACAGCAACAGACAGACAGACAGATTTACAGACTAATGAACTGACAAAGAGGCAAAAAGATAAACAAATAGACTAATAGACAGACAGACATCAACACATAAACCGTCTAATAGACAGACAGACAGACAGACAGACAGCTAGATAGACAGACAGACATGTATTTTGACAGTCAGAGATAGGTAGAAATACATAAGCACATAATAAATCTAAGTAACTACAAGATATCCACATTCTGATATATATTTAGGAGTTGGGATGACAATGATGTTTTTACAGGTTTGAACCCCTTTTTCTGAGTGCCTGGAGAGCTCCTTGTACCCGACAAATCCGTGTACCCGCTGTTTCACTGTGCCACCTAGATAAAATCCTTTTGAGGTTGTTTTAACATGTTAACCATTACACAGACGTCCTATGTTACCTGACGCTTGGATACCACTTTAAAATCCAACCTGAGAGCTAGGACCGTGCAGCACAGACACTCCCTGTCGTGCCACAATGATCTCCAATAGATCAGTAAAAAAAAAAACAGAAAGATTAATAAAAGAAAGAAAAATCTAACAAACGAACAGACTTTAATCAGTCCGGACGTCGTCCGTCCTCGCTAGCATAACACGTTATCTCTTTATCAGACCGCACACAGCTAATTTCCAACGATTTGATCTTATAGCAGCAGTATTTGAGTTGATCAGGCAGTTTGGTATCAAAGCAGATGAAGAGCTATCTGAAGTGCATACCGCAGCAGTGTAGCGCGGAGGAACACATCATAGCAACACGACCTACGGGAGATCCATTCTGTACATCTCAGCCTTGTGTGCTCTGTGTGTACTACCTTGTGTACACACATACACAAACACACACACAACAACACAGCCTTATTGCTGCCTGCAGAGCGCGACAGCTTGGATTTAACATCAACACACAGCGGTGTGACAGTAAGCAATTTCAGAAGCATAAATGGAGGACGAACTACAGCGATATTGCACACGGTGAGTGATTATTTGCGATGGAAATGCAACTCCAGCTAATTGGTGAGCTGGGCTCGATATGGAGCATGTATATTTAATGTGTGAGTGGGAATCGTCAGATTAAAAACATTTCACATAGGGACTGGTGATCAGTTGGACTGTAAGTGTAGAATTATTTATTATGAGGTGTAGCTAATTTTCCAACAACTGAGCCTATGCTGTTTTTAGAAAGGAGAAAGAAGTTGACCATAAATAGACAGATGGATAGATAGAGATGAAGACAAACAGACGGATACAAATGAAGACAGATATGAAGATGGAAAAGCGAACATATCAATAGATAGTCAGAAAGACAGACAAACAGAAACAGACAGACAAATTAGCAGACAGATAGACAGATAGACAGATAGATAGATAGACACAGATTTACAGACAATGCTTTTGATTCATCAACAAATGACATAAAGATATATAGGCAGACAAGGTAGTTAGACAGTATTTGACCCTTGTCAAACTCACTCAAAACTTTCCGCTCACCCATTTTTCCAGCTTCAAACATCAAATTTGAGCATAAAATGTTCATTTCCTGCTAAGTACATCCCACCCACTAACAGATAATCAGTGTTATTAACTTCACCTGTCAGTACTCATGTTGTTATGCCTTGTCGATGTATGGATTGAAACATGAAAACTAACAGGTGTTACGATGTCATAAATGAAGTGTTTCCTGGTTGCAGTTGGGAATAACTGCTGTGAAAACTCCACACCAAGGTAAGTTCCGAGCCTCACTAAATATCCAATTATGTGTTCAGTGACCTTAGCGGAAAGTGTCACTAACTCCAGTATTCAAGAGCCAGAAGCAGTTAAGCTGGCAGTGCAGAGCAAAGGCCGGCCGTGTTAAGTGCATTAAGCAACCTAAGTCCAGTTCAGCTTTCACAGGTAGCCTCTGGCTCATCAGATCTTGGCCCAACACAACAGCACACCTACCGCATCAGTGCTCAGACACTCCCAGCAGCTAGCCGTGAAATGGTCACCGTCTTCACTCAGACAAGCCTGGCTAAAAGGCCCATTGTTCCGACTGACAGGCCCGGCCGGGAGTACGTAAAAGGGGAAGAAAGAGAACCAGAGAGAGAGAGGCAGGTGGAGAGGTTTGATTAATGCAACATGCTGCCCAGGCCGGGCTGGTAGAGGACCCCCCATGGAACAGACTGCCAGCCCTCACAGAGACCACCAGGTGAGCACCATTCATCATCTGCAACCAACACGGCCAAGCCCAGCTGAGTCCGACCCGCTCCAGAACGGGCATCTGCTCGCATCGGGACTCCTTTATTCTGACGCTCAAACAATCCCGAGTGTATAAAAGCTAGAGCAGGAGAGAGAGGGGCCGAAACACTTCCTCTGTCTTCTTTCTGTTCTCCCGGAACAGCGGGTAAAGATAATCCTTCTGGGGTGGATGGCATGTGCGAGCAGCATCGTTGGAGCCGAGGCCCCATTCCTTGCCAAATCGGCAATGGTCGATTCCAGCCAAGTCTGGCACAGCACGCGTTCATTAAGATGCGGCCGCTTAGCGAGGGAAGAGCTCGCACCGACGTCATGGGGTCTGCGCTGCCATAAGGTCACCCCAAAGTCTGTGCCAGGTGATTTACATAAAGGAAACAAAGGAGAGTACAGTAGGGTATGAAGGGTGAGCAATCAACCATGAACCAGTTGGAAATATGTCATGTGATCTAGCAACTGATGTGATATCCAGAAGAACCATCATGTGCAGATAGACGAGCTGGGAGTGTCTCCAGATCCTGGTAGGTTGTCACAGGTATCTGGAGCCATTGTAGTGCACCTCACAGCTGCTTGAATGAATGTCATTGCACTGTTATTGAAGGGTATTGTCATTGCACATTGTACTTACAACAAATTTGTGCTTGAGGGTCTGTGGGGGAGGATTCATAGAGCAAAGACAACCATCAAAGGATCAATTGGGCTCAAGTCTTGGGAATTAGGGGGTCAGGGTAGCAGCAGGAAGCACAAACCAGTGCATTGTAGTGCCGGTCCGGATGAATAAGAGTGTTGCTTTAGGATTGGCATTCGGAGTAAAAACCAGGTTAAATCAATAGATATTTTAAAGATTCACCATAAGACAGTTAAGAATCGATTCACCTTAAATGTTATTACTTTAAATTGATTGTCCGTTTAAACAGCAGAGGGTGCTGGCATCACCAGCTTTTAGGCATAGATCAATAAAAGATAATCACAAATACAATAATTTCCTCATATGTTCCTAAATAACAAAAGAAAATGTATAGTTTGTCTTTATTGTATTTACAAAAACCAGGAAGAAAATCTTATTGTATATTGAAGAAAATGCTACATTTCTACAAATCAATATTGCAGACCAGGATCCGCTGTGGCAACCCCTAACCTCAGCAGCCCAAAAGAATCAGTTCACTTGCACCCAATACACTCTCCCTATCTACTACATTTTTCTATTGTAAACCCCACCTGTCAGGCTGCTCTCTGCTGATTTCTCTTACCTAATCTAATAAACACAAGTTTGTGCTAATTCACCCCAGATCAATAACATCGCCTAATAAGTATCGACAGTTTCCATTCAAAACAATATGCCATGCAGGGTCATTTAGCTGCATTAATTGGTGTTTGGAGCTAACTGATCAATCTTGTTTTCAGTAGCAGAACAAAGAACATCCCGTTTTTATACAGTACCATTGTGAGCAACAGAAACAGGGATGGTTTAATCGAGTCATTTCATACCAGAAGACAAGCTGTTTTTGTGTATTCAAAATGCACTACATGTGCTGGTCAAAAAATTAGAATATCATGAAAATGTTGATTTATTTCAGTAATTCCATTCAAAAAGTTAAAATTCTATATTATAATTCATTCATTACACACAGACTGATATATTTCAAATGTTTATTTATTTAATTTTGATGATTATAACTGACAACTTATGAAAATCCAAAAGTCAGCATCTCAGAAAATTTAAATATTGTGAAAAGGTTCAATATTGAAGACAACTGATGCCACACTCAAATCAGCTAATTAACTCACCTGCAAAGGGCTTTAAAGGGTCTCTCAGGCTAGTTATGTTGGCTACACAATCATGGGGAAGACTGCTGACTTGACAGTTGTCCAAAAGATGACCATTGACACCTTGCACAAGGAGAGCAAGACACAAAATGGTTATTGCTAAAGAGGCTGAGTGTCCAAGCACATTAATTAGAGAGGCGAAGGGAAGGAAAAGATGTGGTATAAAAAAGTGTACAAGCAATGGGGATAACCACACCCTGGTGAGGATTGTGAAACAAAACCCATTCAAAATTGTGCGGGAGATTCACAAAGAGTGGACTGCAGCTTGAGTCAGTGCTTCAAGAAGCACCACGCACAGACGTATGCAAGACATGGGTTTCAGCTGTTGCATTCCTTGTGTCAAGCCAATCTTGAACAACAGACAGTGTCAGAAGCGTCTCGCCGGGGCTAAGGACTGGACTGCTGCTGAGTGGTCCAAAATTATGTTCTCTGATGAAAGTCAATTTTGATTTTCCTCAAGGTCCCAGAGTCTGGAGGAAGAGAGGAGAGGCACAGAATTCACATTGCTTAAGGTCCAGTGTAAAGTTTCCAAAGTCAGTGATGGTTTGGGGTACCATGTCATCTGCTGGTGTTGGTCAGTTGTGTTTTCTGAGGTCCAAGGTCAACACTTCCTTCTGCTGATCAACTTTATGGAGATGCATATTTCATTTTCCAACAGGACTTGGCACCTGCATACAGTGCCAAAGCTATCAGTGCCTGGTTTAAGGACCATGGTATCCCTGTTCTTAATTGGCCAGGAAACTTGCCTGACCCTAACCCAATAGATCTATGGGGTATTGTGAAGAGGAAGATGCGATATGCCAGACCCAACAATTCAGAAGAGCTGAAGGCCTCTATCAGTGCAACCTGGGCTCTCATAACACCTGAGCAGTGCCACAGGCTGATCGACTCCATACCACGCGTGTTGCTGCAGTGATCCAGGCCAAAGAGACCCCAACTAAATATAAAATGCTGTACATGCTCATGCTTTTCATGTTCATACTTTTCAGTTGGCCAACATTTCTAAAAAATCTTTTTTTGTATTGGTTTTAAGTAATATTCTAATATTCTGAGATACTCAATTTGGCATTTTCATTAGGTGTCAGTTATAATAATTTTATAATTAAAGTTAAAAGAATCAAACATTTGAAATATATCAGTCTGTGTTCAATGAATGAATATAATATGAAAGTTTCCCCTTTTAAATGGAATTACTGAAATAAATCAACTTTTTCATTATATTTTAATTTTATGACCAGCACCTGTATTACTATAGGAAAGTTCTTCAGAGCTAATCCACCAGTTTTCAGCACTATCAAGACTATCTAAGGTGAACCAACTAGTCTTTTTCAGCTGAGAGGATTTTCATTTAACCTCCACTGCTTGAGTTTCCACATGACTTAATTTCTTTGTGCCTTCATCACTACATCTGATTTGATGGTATATAATTAAAACAAATGAAGGGTATTATTGAACAACATATTTAGTGGAACAATAGAGTTATGCAATTAATGAATTAACCATTGTATTTCACCATGCCTCAGCATTAAAAATTTAAAATTATTTGTGTGTGTGTGTGTGCGCGCGCATATATGTAAATAAATAAAGAAATTAAACTCTTAACAATTTAAGGTCAGAGAATCTTTCAGATACATACAGATAAATATTGAAATTAAACAATGTTCCTCTGGGACCACGGTACAACAAAGAACAAAAAAAGTGCAAAACAATACAATACACAGTGCAGATAACAACAGTACAATAAATACAAAAAGGCCTATTATAAATACAAAAGATATATTTCAACTTGTTCACCAATCCATCTGACTGGACCAACATGAAACCCTGCTAAGGCTAACCAGCAGCTTATTGCACAAGCTGGAGAAATGCTACAGAGGAACACCGCATATCCTCCCAAGGACCAGAACCTACCTGAGACATCAACCCGGTTCCAGCACTACCCAATAAAGCTCCTGCTTCCTGTTTGGACCTTTCTGAGCATCTTCCCATTCACCCCAAACCTTATCACGGCAAACTGGGCAAATACTGGGGTTTTCTTTTCCAATGTGGCTTGGTTTTCAGTCTCCGTCCTTCTGCCTTCTCATCCGATACCAGCAAAGTCACCTATGTCTTGAGTCTGTTGCGGTGTAGAGTCCTTACCTAAGACAAGGCTTCACAGTCCATTATTGGTCTCCAGGAGTGTTCCTGTGAGGACTTTCTTTGCAGTTTTCGATCACCCCGATCATTCCAGTGATGCCGTTACCTGGCTACCACATCTGAGACAGGGCAGATGCTCAGTGGCCAAGTACTACGTGGAGTTTAATACCCTGGTGGCGGACACAGAGTGGGACCAGACCTCTATGCATGCCGTTATTTTGGCAGGGGCTAGGAGATTACCTCCGGGAGGTCTTATAGATCTCACGATGGCTATGAATGGACACGTGCAGGAGCACTGCCGAAAACGTAACATCACCTTAGAACGCTCTTTGCCGCCCCACCACTCTAACCCACATCACACCACCATTCCTGCCTGTTCTTATTCCCTGAGCGACTTGGACACCGACTGAGGAGACCTGATGCAGTTGGAGCGTATGCACATTACTGACAGAAGATTTCTGTCTGGAGCCTGCCTTTATTGCAGGAACTCGGGGCATCACCGCAATCGTTGCATGGCCTGGCCAAAATATCGGGTCCAACAATTGAAGTAGGGGCATTGTCGGGCATTGACCATAAATCCTCCATCTAATCTTGCCAGCCTTAATCAGTACCCCCAGACATGAAGAAGTTTCCATCTTTATACTCATCGACTCGGAAGTCCAATCTCATTGACCATTCCCTCGCAATGTGTATTGGCTGCCCCCTCGAGCCTATAAAACCCCCTATCAATGCCCTGGCTCTTGACGGATGATGCCTAGCACGTATTAAGTTTCACACATCCCCTGTCATCCTGGACACCCAGAATACTGGGTTCTTCGGTTTGGCCTCACTAATGGCCCAGCAGTGTTCCAGGTCCATGTAAATGACGTCCTCCGAGACTCTTTGAATTTATTCGTGTTCGTCTATTTGGACAACATCCTGATTTTCTCCCAGGGAATAGACAAACATATCTCCCACGTACGGCAGGTCTTGTCCTGGCTCCTTCTAAACCGCCTGTACATAAAACCCGAAAAGTCTGAGTTCCACCCCACTACTTTCTCTTTCTGGTTGAGGACAGTGCCTCTTACTCCGGGGTGGGAGCGGTATTGTCACAGACCCGGACAACAAGCTTTTTCTTGTGTACACTAACCGCAGCAAAACGCAATGACGACATAGCCATCAAGTTAGCCTTTGAGTAGGGGAGACACTGGCTGGAGGGCGCTGCCCTTTGTAATCTGGAGGGGCCTTGAAAACCTGTAATATGTCCAGACAGCAAGTGACTGAACTCCAGGCAGGCACGGTGGGCACTGTTCTTCAGTCAGTTTGTCTTCACCCTCGCTTAACAGCAAGGGTTGTGGAACACCAAACCTGATGCCTTCTCCCGTCTGTGCAGCGTGAGAGAGGAGACATTTGATAAGTCGGAGACCATCCTGCCCCCGGAACGAATCATTGGCAGTGTCATTTGGGAGCTGTCACCTGCCATTCATTTCGCATGGGCCCCGGAACCCAACCCAAGAACGGAAACATTAAACCAGACTTATGTTCCCACCTAGGTGCGACCCGCTGCCTTACAATGGGAGCACATCTCTCCATTCATCTCTAACCCGGGTCACAACTGCATGGAGACTCTACTACTTTGGTATTTCTGGTGGCCTTCCCTCACTGCAGATACCCAGGAATTTATTGCTACCTTCCCAGTCTGTGCCCGCAGCAAGGCTTCTCATCAACCACCAGGTCGTCTCTTGTTGTTGCTGCCCATTCCCAGATGACCGTGGTCCCACATTGCTCTTGACTTCTCAAATCGTGGTCCCCAGTTCATCTCCCAGGTATGAAAATCATTCTGCAAGTCCCTGGGGGTCACGATAAGCCTCACGTTTGGTTTCCATCTTCAGTCTTATGTGCAGTGCGAGTGAGAGAATCAAGAGATTGAGTCAGCACTGCGGTGCGTCATGGCGGATCACCCCATGGAGTGGAGTTACTATCAGGGGTGGATGGAGTATGCCATCAACATGCTTCAATGTTCTTCTATCGGCTACTACACATTCGAGGCATCCATGAGCTATTAACTGCCACTGTTCCATGAGGAGGAGATGCCTTTGACTTTGTCGTGTAAAGTACTCTATGATTTTAAAGTTAGTGTAATAATTAGCTGGTATCAGTTTGTAAGCATTAATGCTATCACAGTCCTACCCAACTGTTTAAATCCACTCCCTTCCTCTTTCTCAAATCCCTCACATTTGAGTCACCCTTGTGAGAATTGATTAAGTTTTACTGGATTACTATTTAGTGTGACCTCTCATCACAAGTTTGATTGCATTGTTAAGTGAGTGGGTGGTGTGGACTGTTGCTGCATTTTCCCAGAGAGACCCACCACATGCAGTGATAATGCAGATCACACAGCACAGTGAACCAGCATTAGGCCCCTAATGGCTGTGTAGCAAATTGGTCACCTCATCATTAGAGCTCATTCTCTCACCTTTCTTCAACAATTTTAAAATAGTTCTTAGTCTTAGTCCCATTTATTGTCAATAATACAATAAAGGTGCTGGGCATAAAATTAAAATATCATAAAAAAGTTTATTTATTTCAGTAATTCAATTAAAAAAGGGAAACTTGTATATTATATTCATTCAATACACACAGACTGATATATTTCAAATGTTTATTTCTTTTAATTTTGATGATTATAACTGACAACTAATGAAAATCC
>JAYDZG010000039.1:25298356-25311207 GCA_034509265.1 Microcambeva bendego
CAGCTAACACACACCTAACACACACCTAACACACACCTGACACACAGCTAACACACACCTAACACACACCTAACACAAAGATCACAAACAGATGCTAAAGAGACTGAACACAAGTTAAATCCACACAAGAGTACCCACCCAACACATACCTAATACACATCCAAACACACTAGCCCACTGCAAACACATACCTAATACATACAGCAGTTTATCGATGGCTGCTAAAAAGACTTAATACAAATTGAGCTTATAAAGTGCAGTCCTAAAACACATCCAAACACACCCACAGCAGCACACAGACAGCTACTAGAAGGAGACTTAACACATGATGAGCCTATAGCGTGCACACCTAACACACACCTAACGTACGTCTAAATACACAGAAGCTCACAGAGGCTGGTTAAGAGACTTAAAACATTATAAATCGAGTAGGCTTAACACACATCCAAACACATCCACACACTTATACTGCAAAAGCACCCCAACAAACTGTTGACATGTCCGAACACACACTTATCGTACTGCAAACAGACACCTAACACATCTGAACGTACAGCTTACATGCCCTAACACACTGCTAACGCACACCTAGTACAATACTAGTACACACAACACACACTTAACACACTTGTTAATAAACACATACCTAACGCACATCAAAAAATACACATTTACATTTCCAGCATTTAGCAGACTTACAGTACAGTTACAGTATACAGTCTGAGGGTTAAGGACCTTGCTGAAGGGCCCAACAGTGGCAACTTAGCAATGGTGAGGTTTGAACCGGCGACCTTCGGATTACTGGTCCAGTACCTTCACCACTAGGCTAAGACTGCCCCCACGCACCTCACACACCTAGCATGCTGCAAACATAACACAATCCTAATAGATCCTAATATCAGAAATGTGCATTTACAAGAACAAATGTACTAACACACTAAACTTCAGCAAAAACTGGAACCTGCATCAAAAATCCTTGAAGTGCTTCTTATCTTATAAAGCATACTTGAGTTTTCTGTGAGTAAACCATCATCAGGAGCACTGTACCCAGAAGCTGTTTATCTCATGTCTGGCTACCCGAAATGCAGAATGCACTAGCAGCTTATATCTGTATGAATACTAGTAGCTTTGAGATAGCGGATTCGAGCTCCTGCATATCTTCTTGATAAAGAGTGTAAATTCTTCTGTACCATCGTCCTTGGTAGACGGCTGTACAGGGGGGGAATCGAAGGTTTTTGTCTCTATTAATATTGAGTGCAGAACTGCATGACAGTCACTTTGATATTACTGAGAGATCAAATACATGCAGGAATGTGATTAAGAATTAATACAATGTGGTTTAAAACTGTTCATTTGTGTTAACAAGAGAAAACAGGACTAACAGGCAGTAATTTTATAAAAGGCAATGAGAGAATACAAATGAACAACACAGACACTAAAAGAGAGCAGCTGTCATTTCATTATTTTATATTATATTTAGCAGTATTGAGTTTTTGACTGTAGCTTGTTAGGTTTTTTATGTAATTAATTTTTAAATATTGTATTTATAAATTAATAACTAATAATGTCTGAGAATTACTATTATTATTATTAGTGTTGTATTACTTATTTGTATTGATATAAAAATAACAATTATTAGTTCAATAAAAACTATTATTCACTGTTAATTATATTAATGTTCACATCATTTTGTTTTATTATTTATTATTCCTAACTGTTCTGAATGATTAAATTATAATACAGAAAATTAGTAAGGGATTGTGAACATTGCCATTTACTTACTGCATGTAAGTAAGTAAGTAAATGAGGTAAATTACAATTTTTATTATTATTTTAATAACTTTTAATTTTAATACATTTAATAATTTTAATTTTCTTTTTTTATTAAAATACAAAATACCATTTCCTATTATTATTTATCATTTTAACATCATTTATTATTATAATGAAATTATTATTGTTATAGTTAGATATAGACATTATATTAAATATATAAATAATTATTAAATTAAAAAGCACATCTATGACATTTGGTTCAAATGCCTTCTGGCTATCCCCCAGTGCTGGATGAGTGATTATAGTACTGGAGTATTGATTGTAGGTTGGATTTTTTAAGCCTCACCACAGGCAGTTTTCTACAGTTGGGTCCTTAAGCAAGGCCCTTAGTCCAGGAATCGCTCTTACAAACTGAGTACACTGCTACTTTGGAGCTTTGAATTGGGAGTATTATTGAATACGGCACAAACATTGCTGACGAATTTATATTTGACTGTGTTTCAATATCAACTTTACTACACACAAATTCTAATGTCATTCAAGATACATGTTCAGTATGCAGTGAATAATTTATGTGAATAAGCAGTGAGATTTATATTTTCTTTATATTATTTGCAATTACTTTGATCAGTGGTTTAAATTGGGTGTAAAGACGAACGTGAGGACAGATTACTGAACCCTCACTGGATGTATATGATCATGTTAATATGTACTGAATAAACATGACTGAGTATGTGCACCTCATCGTTGCCAGGTTTGTAGAAGAGGCTCTAATGAGCCAGTACTGAACATCGTGATTTGAATCTGTTATGCCTGTGCCCACATGTAATGTCTTGGCAGAAGAGGATGAGATCATGTCTCGGCTTGCTCTGAAGTCACGGATATTTACAGCAGTTACTCAACAGCAGCTGTGCATCATGAGTCCGTCTGAAGGACCACGCTGGTCTTTCACAGCAGTTCTGCAGGGTAAGAGCTGCAAAATCAATAAAATAAACCTGAGCATATGCAACGCTGGCGAACATTCACTGTACGGCCAAAATAGGTGGATGTCTGACCATGAGCTTTTTGTCCATCACATTCCAGGATCATCTTGAGAGTAGGGCAATAGTGCTTTGTTTAAAAAACATGGAAAAAAAGTCATACCGTGAACCCAGTATCGTGAATCGTATTGCACCGTGGGTAGAGTGTATAATTACATCCCTATTTGTGATAATTCTGATTATAATAAAAAGCGAAGGTGAAGCAGGTTAGAGGTTAACTAGGCCGAGCTCCGCACCCGGCTAGTTTATCACACTGTGGTTTAACCACAGCTAAGAGGAAACAGAAGAAACCTCTAACATGAAGGCAAATGTTACGATCCACCTCAAGTGAGATCAATCAGATTAATTTGCTCCACGGTTCCATACAAGTCTGTGCGTGAACAGATCCACTCCATCCCTCTCGCTCGGATCTGTTTTTCCCACTAATGCTATTTAGTCTCCCGCCCTACATCCTCGATCCTCCTCCAGTACACGACCCGGGTGCTCATTTGTCTAAATAAGTAAGGTTAAAAGTACACAAGCAGAGCTCTGGCTGGAGCTCAAGACCACAGCACACATTGAGCCTGGCAAATTCATACACATTATTTATGATCCATCTGCTCACATCTGAACACTGATCACACTTGCTTAGCTCGGGCCTGTGCACAGACAACATTACCACTCCAGAGGGGAGAATTAGCGATGGTCAGTGCCACAGGGTGCCGAAACTACAAGAAGTTTCATTTAGTTATTTTAAATACTAGTCATGTTTACATGAAGCCTAATAATCAATCATCTGAGTAATGGCTCAAATGGAATAGAACACACCCAATCAAATGTAGTGAACTAGAATTAAAAAAAAGTAAAAAGTAGTAGAATTATAAAGTAAAAAGCACAAAAACTTCTAAATTACTGCAACAAGAGTAAATGGGTTTTTTAACGTGTCGAAGAATAAACTACATCAAGGTCATCCCAAAACCTTTTTATCACCGTTTTATCCAATTACCCTCTAGTGAAACTACCCTTCAATGCAGACTGAGGAAAGTCGTGACTAACATCCATCCCCCTCCTACGTGTGTGCAGTACTGACCTTTTTTACCTGTACAATGCAGGTTCAAATGCGGATCAGCTTTGTGTACAGAGAGCCTCACCCTGATAATCACACTAGTGCCTAGTGCTGGACTAGTAATCAGAAAGTCACTGGTTCAAACTCCAGTTCTACCATGTTGCCATGAGCAAGGCCCCTAACCCTAAACTGCTTGGACTGTAAACTTTAAGTCACTTTGGAAAAAGGCTTTTTATAAATGCAGACAATGTAAATGTTATCCCTCGAGTACGTGCAGGTGCCATCAATCAGTCCATACAGGTTGTAACTGGCTTATGTATTAGTAATGGCCCGGTCCAGCTCTCACCCTGTATGACAACACTCAATCGTTGTTCATGTTAATTCGAAATTACGTATTAGAAATCTCAGCTCTGGTGTGCTTAAATTGTCTGCGACAGGCCCAAAATTGTTACTTTTTTCACAATTGTGGTAAAACAGTCACATGCTCCCTTGTTATTTGTAAGTATTTCCATCCACTCTGTTATTCTAACGTTTAAATCAATGCACATGCATTCCAACAAATACAAACAGCATTATTTGCTCACTGCTCTTTACACCGGTGACGTTTATGGTTGAAGTGGTTGAATGTATAAAAGTAGTGTATTTAACTACGACTCCTACATCTGTTAAAGCTATTTAATGCAGAGCCTAAAGCAAAAGCACCAAACACACCAGCACTGTACACAGCAGCTCCCAGAACTCCCAGCCAGCTGAAAAATAGCTTCATTATTCTTAAACACACACTCTCTCTCTTACTTAGGCACAAAGAGTCATGTACAAACACCACTGACCTGCTACTGGTATGAGCTGTTTCTCTCCCACTGACAACTGGAAATTCCCCAGCTTGTGCATGTGAGCATTAAACAGAGAGCATTGATACACTACATGAATTTGTTAGTGATAACGTAACACCACATGTGATTGCTTTATTTGCATTACTGTGTTGGTCTCACGAACTGTACAGAAGTGCACACTGCATGAACATTATTTCAGATCACTGGCTCAAGCCCCACATATTCCAGGTAGCCACTGTTGGGCCCTTGAGCAAAGCCCTTACCCATACATTGCTTACAATGTATACAGTCTCAATTGGAAGTCACTGGGCAGTGATGGCTTATTGCTTAATATACTGGGCCTAGAATTCAAAAGCTACTGTTGGCCCCTTAACCCTTAACTACTCAAAATCATGTTCAGTCATAATTGTCGATTGGTTCAGTAATAAAAGTTGCATTGGTTAAAAGCATCTGCTAAATGCCAAAAATGGAAAGTAGTAAATTAATACAACTGAGATCTAAAGGAAAGAAATAACAAGAAATAATAAGTTTGACCAGCTGTCAAAGGGGTCAAATCAGCACAGGGGTCAAAACGTATAAGATCATGCTCATCTCCCTTGCCATTAAGGCAGCAAGGGCAGAGAGGCATGAATTGACTCAATTTAATGACAGTTTCTAAACCATTCTGTAATGACTGAATCACCCTATTATCAGTGGACCTCACTAAACTCCTTAAACACATCCAGTTTACATCGGAAACACTTCTTTTTACCAACCACACAAGACATGGCAATTCTATTTAACAGATTATAATAGATCAGTGTGAATTAAACATAGGACACTGTCATTACAGCGGCACAAGGCTTAGGTGGGGTGGTCCGGGTTCCAGGTTGCTTACCTGATTACAAAGCACCTCCAATGAGAAGTGTTTGACATGTTTAATATGTGGAGCTTTAGGGGAAACAATAATGTAATTTATAGTTAAGATAGGTTTAGTTTTCCTGTTATTCATTTAGTACATTAAACTATGTTAAGCTGTTTTAATGTTAAGCATTTTAGAGTCTCAGAAAAGCTGTTTCTCTCAGTTTCTCAGCAGCCTGAGCTGTAACAAGTTTAAAAATGAAACAGCGTGAATAATCCAGCAAAACATATGTATACATATATATACATATACATATATACCATATTTGCAGGTAACACTTTGATGACTTTTGGCTAACATTATTACAAGCTCTAATTCCTTACTCTGCTCTTTTTCCCTTCTTTCCGGAGCTGAACTGCCCTCTTACCTGGCTGTTGCAGGTCCCAAGTTACGATCGGATGCCACGGCCTCTGTCTTCCTCGCTGTATAATCCTGCTAAAATCTCTTCCTCGCATGCTGTGTCTGGACTCCTCTGTCCTGATGCTGCCTGGCCTGTCTGACAAGCCCTACTAACTCAAAAAAAAATGTGGTGTCCCACAAGTATCTGTCCTGGGTCCGTTGTTCAAAACGTATATGCTGTCGCTGGAGAGAGTAATCCGTAAGCATGGCTATTTGTCTGCAGTAAAGTTGGTCGAACGTCGTCTAAACCGGGTTCATTTGAGGGCTTCACCTGACGGTTCAGGCTTCAGCGGCGAGTAAGACTAATGTTATGCAAAAGACCAAATATATTTTAGCTTAGCTGATTTACAACACAGATCAGAGATGGAGCTAAGATATTGCGACGAGTTCTGCATATTTGAGAGGATCAGCAGTTTGCACATCATGTATGCAGAGCTTGTAGATCATTCTGTAAACCTTACACTCAATGTGTCAGGCGTTAACGGCGCTGTGAATTATATGTGATGATTAAATACACACTCTAATCCTAAAGCAACTGAATAAAAGCTCACTCGCTTTGCACATTTTGTTACAGTCGATTTCTGTGTGTGTTTATTAAACATCAGGAAATACCAAGCCGGGCATTCCAGCTCGTCAGCACCTCGCTTACCCATGTGACCGCCGACACACAGGACGGATTGTTTCCGAGTCCGCTCACTGAGCATGATAAGAAAATGTAGTAGCGATGAGGATGATTCGATATGCATGACTTAAGTTGCTTTTTTCTCTCTGGGAGGAATCACAGGTCGCATCTATAATTTACAGGACGCATTTCTCTCCTGGCAATCTGGCTGTTGCGGCAACAGCGCTCTGTGCTCATTTGCATAATGCAGATGCCTCAGTTTCAACCCCGAGTACACATGGCTCTTGTTTTATCTTCCCCATATAAAACATATTTAAAAAAAATCTTCCAGTTCAGTAATTAAGCCTGGCGAAGGGAGTCAGTAAGAATCGATTTACCTGCACGATTCAAATCGACATTCACGTTTAATGAATCGACGTTCACTTTGAACAGCAGAGGGCGCTGCTGCTATTCACCAAGTTGCCGATTTAGGCTTGATTCGAAATTGTTTGGCATGGTTTACATTATTTCAATACATAAAAGATAATAACATAAGTTAACATAAAAGTAAACTTTTTCTTAATTTGTCTTTCAAAAGGAAAGGTCTTTAAAAAAAGAAAAATCCTATTGTGAACCCCGTATCGTGAATCGTATCCCATCGGGCTTCGTAAGAAGAAACAACAAAGAAATGCAGTGATTCGAGAGCCTCCGCTGCTAATTACGACTCATGTAATACAGTGCGTTTCACTGTTCCTCAAAAAGCTTAAATGAATTTGTCATTCGCCAGCTCTCAGGAAATATTACCTTACACGCTGCACGATCCGAGCGTTCCCGTCCTAACCAGCAATTACTGGAGATTCAGAAAGCAATCAGGCCGCGCAAGAAGCACGTATGATTGTAAATCTGTGATTGGGCCGAGAGTCATTAGGAGAAATGAGCAGTGAAGGATCATCAATCAAGCACCTTACCAGAGGATGCAGTAGGTTTCTTTGTTTAGCGTGTAGCACGTCCACTCTTATATCCTCATCAATCATAAAGCCGATCTGTTATGGAGAACAAAAACACACTGTGTAAGTGCCTAAGCAAACCAGCAGAATTAAAACAATCTAACCGGGCATCGGTTCCATGGAGATTTCAAGCACCGGGGACACATGGTGAACCTGATTAAAGAAAACAGCAAACCATGGCTTATAAATACACCAGAAGATCACATCTCATGAGAGCCAGGGTCTTTGAGGGATGACAGAAGCATAACAATCCAGACACAGTACATGTGTGTTCATACAGAAAAGTACAATATTAATTACAACGCAGATATCTTGTATAAGTAATAAAGTAATAATATATTCCTGCATCAGAAAAATCATGTATGATTTAATGTTACGATTCCAGTAACGAGCAGAACAAACTAATATCAGACAAACTGATTAATCTGATTAATCACATCTTCACAGCACTGAGAACATCCAACAGCAGAAGGTTCTGATGTTTGCTCAAAATATTCAGGCTTTTTACGTATTTGAATTACTCATCACTCAGACCTGGGTTTAGTTCTGCCCCTGTGTCAGCATTATTTTCTGCACATACATTTTTTACTCCAGCTTCCAAAAAACATGGAAAAGATTGACTGTCTAAATATATGTATTGGATTGGTGGTATATCATAATATTTAAAGTGTATTATTGATAATATCATATTTAAAATGTTTTATAATTCAGCGTTTTAATATAATAATTTAATATTTAAAGCGTATTTTAATCATGTTGTATAAGAAATTAGATTCTAATATATAACTAACTGTGTGTTTTAATTATAATGGTGTGTTGTTTTAATGATGGAATGCGTTATTAAAAGCATATTTTTAATTAGAATGCAATAATAATAATAGTATTTAAAATTATTTTATTCTAGTATAATGTAATATGATTTTATAATAATATAATATTCAAAAGAAATATTGTAATATAACGTAATACTGTTTTAATTATTTAACATTTAAAGTGTATGATGATATTTATATTAATACCATAATATAATTTCCCTACATGTTTTATATCCCCCCAAAAAAAAGAATTAAAGAAGATCTGATATCTGTAAAATTGAAGTCCCAAAAAACTTCACTTTGTACAGCCATCCGTAAATAAAACCAGCACTCACAAATGTAACTTTATTTCTCAGTCGAGATCTGTCTGATTTTAAGTATGTTGAGGTTAAACATCAACATTAATGAAACATATAAAGACTCGAACCATTATGAAGCTAAAAGGTGCGATTATCCACACGTTCACACCGGCTGAACTCAAAGCGATCGACATCTAAGCCTGACCTCGCCCCGGCTCTGGGTCCACACCGGCGCTCATATGGGCTCCTGGATCGGCCTGTATTGTCTGTGCTCCACACTCATTAGCTGAGTCAAGGAGGGACTTACTGGGGTGTTTATCTCGCTGGGCTTGTGTGGCAGCTCAACAAGCACTCCCAGCTGGAGCGCTGCACTCTCATCACAGCTGCACACATACAATTAGTGCAGGTGCAGCCAAACGCTTGTGTTAGCACAACACACACACACACACACACACACACAATAACACACATTCCAAAAGTATGTCACACTTCCCACTGGCCACCATTAGTCATATTGTGTCAAAATTATAATCCGTCACCCAGCGGCGTGACTACTGGCAGCATGTGGACCAGCCCCGGTCACATTTTCACCAGTCTTCTGGGAATATCATTGTGTATGGGAATGATCGCTCATCCAAAATTAGATCAATATGTTTGAAAACAGACATCAAATCTAAACAAATTATTGTTATTATTTATTGAATACTATTAGCCACAAACGCTGTAGATATCATGTTTTTAAAAAGGACGAGCAAGCTTCCATGCTGCCTACTCCCTACCTTGGCAGCTAGTTAAAGGATATCAAACATGTACAGCAGGTTATTTAGATGAGCTACTTAGACAGCGATTACGGTGATTCTGTCACTACAGTTTTCACTAGCATTAAGCCATTCAAACCAAGAGGCCGAGGCCTAGCATGTCAGCTAGCATGTCAGCTAACAGTTCCCTCCATTCATCAAAAATGGTTCAATTGGCACTTACAATTAATTGCATCAGTTATGAGGAATCAACTTCAGCGTCAAATCCAAGCCTGCCGGTAGCAGAGCTGAGATTTAAACTCATGAGAGTGTGTTTTACCACTGCTCTACCTGAGCACCCTTCACACCAATTCAATAATTCTGCTCATGAGAACTTCTGTAACTTTTAGAAGCTCTTGTACCTTCATTCGGATTTCTACGTCAGGTCATGATTCACTGACCAATGGCAATGAATTTCACATTATTATGACCGCCAAGTAAAACTGCCGTGTGCTGCTAGATTGACTCGATAAGGTCTTGGTAGGTTGTCACAAGTATCTGGAGCCATGCTGACTACAGTGCATACAATATCTGCAAGAAGGAGAGTGGTGGAGGATCCAAAGAGTGAACACGCCCATCAAGGTGGTCCCACATGCTCAGTTGGGTTCAAGTCTGGGGAATGAGCCGGGCCGGGGTAGTACCCGGAAGACTTGGTCATGCTCTTCCAGCCAATGTGGGCCTTTTATAGTCATGTGACGCATCACACCACATGATAATCAGAAAGTATGGGTGGATGAGAGCTTTAAGGGTGGATTAATACCCAAATCGGTGTATACTCACTAAGCCAGCTATCAAAAAGCTGGTCATAATATTGTGACTGAACACGTTCTGCCTTTTGAACAGGTCGAGACTGCGAAGAGGAAATTTGATTAAGCTACAGAGGCAAATTTAAATATCACTGGATAAGCTAGGCTAGATTTATATTAGCCACGACTGCATTCTGTGACATATTAAAGCACTTATTTCTGTCTGCCTTTAAACGATACACTTCATTAAGTTATTTTAATCAAATTCAATTTAAACATTGAAAGTAATTGTGGATTATAACGTACCATTTAATATATGAATTTAAAATGACATGATTAAGTGAAATCATTATTACGCTGCTGAATTCACTCACCAATAGTGAGTAGTGACTAATCAATGGAAGTGTTCGAACCTCAGAAATAAAGGGCATTTAATATTCAGATACATAAAAAATAACCACACATACAGTATTTAATTATTTTTTAAGAGAAATAATAAAATGAGACCTAATGTGTCCTAATATTCCTTTATTTATTTTTGTTGGAACAAATCGGGTAAAAATGCTCTAACCTCCTGAAGCCAGTATCGTGAATCCCATTGCATCGTGGGTAGTGTTTATAGTTACATCTTCTCTACTGATGTATCTGCATACATAGGCAGCTCTCTAGGTTTTCGTTTTAAACCATCGCTGTGTAAATAACGTCAGTTATATGTACATTTATGCTCCGGTTGATTAAAACAAAGGGCTTTGGTAGTAATTGTGTCTAATGGTAGTAAAAGTGTTTGATGCAGTGTGTGGTCCCTCACAACAACATGAATATTCCACAAACCCGAGCCAAGCCCGGGATTCCATTTTCTCATGTCACTAAGAGAGTCTGAGTGAGAGATAGGATTTAACGTCCCGACTGCCATGTATAAATATCCAGAGAGGAAAATGGACCGAGGGTTTATTCTTTTATCCCCTGACCTAATACTGACGCTGAGAGCTCTGCTTGCTAAACATCATCACAGAGAATTTACACCACACAAAAAAAAACTGGCACTGATTTGCAAGTTTATTAAGAGACCTCTGGAGGTGAAATAAGTTCTGCTGGTTTATTTATTTATTTGGCTTTGTCTCGTAAAGGTTCAATATCTGTTGTACTTCAGGGTTTATAATCTGCATGACAGTAAGCAGGAAAGCCAGCCAAACAGGCGATGTGTGTTCATAGAACGCTGCCTCGGTAGAGAGGATTCTAATAAGTCATTTAAATAGTCCGATTATTCGAATGCACTACGTAGCACAGCATCATGCTATTCAAACAAATGGACTGTAGGGGTACATCTTCAACTCATGATTAGTTTACATTTAAAAATAAGCACTGAAAAATTTACTTAGAATGGATATTTTATTATTAATAGTTAAACGATGGGAAATAGGGCACGGCACGCTCTTAATTGTAGCTTGACCAATAGTAAATATATACATGCTGCTTCAATAATTGTTTGTGTGCTTATGATATGTATTGGTGGGTTGGCGTAGCCGTGTGTGATCAGGGCTTGCAGAAGAAGTACCGACAATAAACAGTGCATAATAATAAAAAAATAAAATAAAAACCCCATTGAGCATATAGAATGTTTATGAATGAAAGCACATACCAAATAGATTCTTAATAAAGTGCTCACATGTGTATATTTGTTAGTATGAGCCGTATTCAGACGCTGATACTCAACACCACTTAACTAACAGCTTCCTCGGTGCTCAGCGTAAGCCTTTTGTTCACCTTCACACATGGCGAGTCTACAGAGAGTGAAACCTCTAGACCGTATCATTAGCTGATTGTGGAACAAACACAAACCAGCGCCGATCATTTCGGAGCCACGTGGGACTTCAGAGACAGAAATCAGCCCAACGCCATAACGGCAGGGAGACCCGCCGGCCACGAGGGTCATCGAGGGAAGAATGGAAGCTCTCACCGGCATTCAGAGTTAAACTTAGCTCTGGAATTCACGTCTGAATTTCAGGCGGCCCGTTTAGAACGGCACAAGGCGACGCCCTCGTGATCTCCTGCACTCGTCCCCGGGGAGGAGAGAAATGGGTTCAGCTGAGGATCAGACTGGTATGCTTTTATTCACAGAGAATGATGAGAGGGAACAAACATCAAACCCTTTTCATTCTGATTAGAGAAAGCTGAGCTCAAACACACGATGATCGTGTAGAGACTGAAAATAAAACCTGACAACAAATCACCACACACATGTGACATCTTTCTAACAGTGTGGATAATCAGTTACACTGTATTTCTGAAATTAGGTTGCGACTGTCATACGTTTGTTACCGGTTTTACGTTAAAATATAATTGTAATGTTTTTACACTTTTGCATGTTCTCCCAGCTTTACTGGCAGCAAATAAAGAAGTCTGATTGATCCAGTTAACCTGATGCTTTGTACATTGGATTCAGTTGCCTTGCTCATTTCTATTGTTTACACTTTTCTACACCTTAGTACATTCTCCGAGCTTTACTAGTAGTAAATAAAAACGTATATTTGATCATGTTACCCTGCTCCTTTCTATGGCTCACACTTTTGCTTTAGTATGTTCTCCCAGCTG
>JAYDZG010000039.1:25397010-25411227 GCA_034509265.1 Microcambeva bendego
CCTGATTTTAAAAAACAAACAAACATTATTTTATTTATTTTGATAACGATTGCCTTTTATTTGTGAGGTAGATACAAACCATGCAAAACAATTATAAATAAAGCCAAATTTGGCTGGAAAATCTAGAATCTGGCCACCTGGCATTTAGAGCCAGTGACTTAAATCCAGCAAGGTGTGAGGAAACAGCGCCCTCTGCTGTTTAAAGCGAATCCCATCATTCCCATCAAATCAGTTTGAAATTTTTGATTGGGTTAATAACTGTCTTGTGGAGCATTGTTACATCCCTACTTAGAAATTTAATCACAGAACTGACCAAGCTAGCTAAAATGAATGTACGAATACTAAGATTAAGAAAGCTCCATTAAATAGTAAATATCAGAAGTATGGAAACCGGCCAGTGGTGGAAAAATGTTTGTGGGTAACTGATCTAGAGTTTTTTGAATATACTGGAAGTAGATATTAAAGATTTCACACAAATTCAACCAAAATCAAAAGAGATTTAAACGAGTGCAATTTGTGTTAGCAGTGTAAGAGCTAAACCTAACACGCACACACAGACACATACAGCCACACACACACACACATTAGTTACAGTATACAGTCTGAACAATTGAGGGTTAAAGTTCTTGCTCAAGTGTGTGTTCACATTTTGTAAATCAACATACTATAAATTGTCCTTATATACTGTTTTATATTCTTCAATTCTATTCCATTATTTTCATCCACACATTCAACATAGTTACACCGGTATCGTCCACACTGTCTGTTTTTACCATGCATTTGTTTTTATCCTGTACTGCTCCAATGTTTGCACACACTGACTGTAGTAGTTAGTTCTGTGTTGTCACTTGTAGTTGCTTTAGATAACACCTGTAGGTTCTGGAAGAATGTTGTTTCAATTCATTACCCACTATACACACTATATATGATTGGAATGGCAATAAAACACACTTGATAATATGTAGTTCAATGCTAACACAGATGCAGATTTTAAGTCAAATTAGATCAAATAAATACCAAATCAAGATTTTTTTTAATAGTCTTGTGGTCCCCATTTCCCAATACTGACTTGCATTCATGAATACTCTCATTTGTCACACGTAAGACGTAGCCGGACTGCTGAGGCACTGACTCTCCTTTCTAAGAAATAAATAAAGCCCTTGTCTGAGAATGACCAGCATTTTCTGTGAGCCGTTAGAGGTGGATCATATTACTGGCAAACTGGCATGAGCAAACAAGTTAAGAGTGAGGAATACCTTTCCACGCATGGCATCATGCAGCTTGCATGAATCTAGCAAACAATCCAACCTCAGAATAAATCATAGAGCGTAACTACGTTAATACATTGACTGGATTTTATGACATTTCATTTGCAATTCGTTCATTCATACTAGCAACCGACATTGCTAATCACGTCATCTTGTTTATTGTTGAAGTAAGTCTGGTATCGATGGCCAGAGGTGGTAAGTTACAAAGTACATGTACTTCGTATTATTGTACTTAAGTAGTTTAAAAAAATACTTTACTTGAGTATTTCTGTCATTAAAACTTTTTACTCACTACATTTCAAAAGAAAATATGTACTTTTACTCACTACATTTTCAACGTCTACCAGGTGAGCACAAACTGAATCACTTTGCCAAATGACTCTTTTAAAACAAATCAGTGGATCAAATAAGGACTGTGTTTATATCTATAGAAAAGATTTGTTCGGTTAATCGGTTCATTTGTTATCTTTGTGCAGAATTTGAAAAGCTCTCCTTATTGGCTGTAAATGTAGAAGTGACCGTGGTAGTGGATGAATAATCAGTTTGAGCTTTTTACCAGGAAAGCCGGGAGAATAAATGAGTTTTCATTAGTTAGGAGGAAAAACACGAGGATTACACGGATCTAGATTTGGTTTTAAAGGTCAGGTGAGCAGTGGTTCTTTATGATATAAACACTGTAATTATATATTTTAAATGGGTTAGTCTCATGCCAGTTATACTGAAGTGACTAAATCGAATTTGAGAAAAAGCTAAATGTTTTGCCAAAGGCCAATTTTTGCTCCAATTCCTGTTTTATTGTGTAGAATAGATCTAGACAACGTAAGATGATTTTTGTGATGGTGTTTGTGTACTTGACAAAACTGAATGATTTTATTTTTTCTAAAATTACTTTTATTTTTCCACTTTAAGCACATTTACAGTGATGTACTTACACTTCTACTTGAGTAATGTATGCATACTTCAACTTTTACTTGAGTTATTATTTTCCAGATTACTAGTACTTTTACTTAAGTACAAAACTTGTGTACTTCTGCCACCTCTGTCGGCGGCAAACAGAGGAAACGGGGGAGAAATGCACACAGGACATTTTGACTATGTTTGCAAAAAATCTTTGCTTAATGTAATATGTCCAGCTACAAGTCCTGGTGTAATTCTCAAGAAGCTTTTGCAGAGAAGCATCTCCATGTTATGATATTCCAATATATACAGCTGAGAAAAAATAAATTAATGACCACTTCAAAATGATCAGTTGCTCTAGTTTTACCATTTATAAGTGTTTGAAAATGAGCGGTGTTCTAGAATAAAATAGACTAAAGCAACACTGCTTATTTTGGTCACACATACTCACATACATTTTAAAACAACCAAACAAAAAGGATAATTTTAAAGAGGTCTTTTTTTTCTTGACTGTATAACAGTTGCTGAAATATCATGGCAGGATCATAGTATTAATATACTATTAACATAGTACTAACGTAATAATAACATAGGATGTTTTTGTAGTTGTGTATATTTGTTTTTGTATAAATGCGTGGGTGTCTTTTTAACATATATATATTGTCATAAATGTTTTTGTTTTTTCTTACAAATACTTCTGTGTTCATAAGTGTAAGTAAAAATGAATATGAATACCTTACACAAATACAGCATACCCCTACCTAGCATAGCGGGTAGCACTGTAAAGTCACAGCAGGAAGAGCCTGGGTCCTGTCTGTGTGGAGTTTGCATGGTCTCTCTGTGTCCACATGTGTTTACTCTGGGTGCCCCACTTTCCTCCCACCACTCTAAAGACCTGCAGTCAGGCCAACTGGAGTTACTAAAAATGTCATATGTAGAAGTGTGTGTGACTGCCCTGTGATATTCTAGCAACCTGTTTTCTGCTTTTGTCCGATGAATTAAACCCACTGTGACTCTGACCAGGATAATGTGGTGGATCAAGTCCCTAATTTTGAGGTAATTTGCAGTTTACTGTAATAAGACAAAACATAATGTTGGATGCACCACTTGGTTTTACATATAAATTTAAGGGTCGGTTAAGGGCCTTGTTCAAGGACCCAACAGGGTCAAACAGACAGTAATGGGCTTTGATCCAGCAACCTTTTAATTATTAGTCAAGTACCTTACCTGCTAGACTGGTAGGTACTTATCCAAAGCAATTTACAGCAACATGACCGTATAGTGTGTTAAGCAATTAAGGGTTAAGAGCCTTTCTCAAGGGCCCAACAGTGGCAACCTGGAATTGAAGGGACTTGAACCAACACGATCGAACCCAGAACCTTTCTGCTGTGAGTGCAAAGGCACTACCCACTGAGCCACCATGCAGCCTGCCTTCTGTGTTAAAATATTTTAATTAATTTATTGTTTTATTTCTGAGCTGTAAGAGCTAAATGGAAAATACATGATCTGAAGAAATAAAAGCTCAATTAACCTTAGACATTCAAACACATTCAAAGTTGCAGCTTCAGTTACGGATGCGTCGGCATGTCTCACTTGCACAAGTGGACGCTTCAGCGGGGCAATTAGTGAACGAGTGGCATGAAAACATGCTAATGAAGTTAATCCTTCAAAGAAGTGATGGCTCTCAGGCTCTGATGATTCAATGACAGCGATGCTAATGCCTCTCGCCAACACAAGCCGGGAGAGAGGGGGCGCACAATAGACTAGGAGATTGTGTCATTGTGTGGGATGAAATTAACTTGCACTCTGTTGCCAGTAAGGGTGGTCTCCTATCTTTGCTCGGCGCGGCGTGAAAAAAGGCTGACTGCCTACAAGATCTTACACCATCATTAAAGATAAGTGGTGCAAAGCCACAGAGACGCGACACCGAGATCGGTTCACCGTGTTACAGCATTATACATTTGATTTGATTTGGTGCAGAGTCTGAAACACGGGTCTGGGTGTAAATGTAGTCATTATGGGTGAACTGGAATTTGAACATTTTACCTCTTGTTCCACTTTCAAGTATTTAGAATTTAAAATGGGATTTGATTTGAGAAGTGCATTTTAGCTGGCATGATTTTCTTTCTCAGCAAAATGTAAATCAATGATCTGAGAGCTATCAACTCTACAATAATAATGAAGTCTATCACCCACTGCTAATTTAGAACCCGATTTATTTAAGTCAATCATCTATGCTTGTGTTGACTCGTTCTGCATGTTTAATATGCGCTTAAGGACATTGTCATACACTAATGATTGTTATTAATACAGAGTCTAATCCAGACCCATGGCTCCATTTCCTGAGTTTATATCACAAATAATTATTTGTTTGAACTTTGCACTCTCCAAAGCCCTGTCCAGGGTAATGGCATCTGGGAATTTGGAATCTACAATACTACAGAGAAGACTGACATCTGCTGGTAGAGCATCACCCACCTCTGAACATGTCATCTATACAAGCAGGACTTGGCTGCTTTGCTTTGAGGAAGGAAGGGGGTCAATGCCTACCCCACCCTATGCTACTAACTAACAGCTAACTGCTAAGGAAAGTAAGTAATATTTAGCAACTGATCACCACATTAAGCTGGATGATACCATGTGGAAGGACGTCAAATCTCAGTCTGTTCACACTGACAGATCCTGTATTTTAATATTACTCAAATTGCAATTTAATCTGAACAATGGGAGAACATGCAACTTTTTTCCATTTCAAGATCAAAAATCAAATAACGAGCAAATTAGTATTAGTTCAACCAGAAACTCACTATATTGGCCAAAGTTATCATTTACCCATCTGAATCATTGACTTCAGTGGCCCTATCTTACACCCTGTGCAAGGCATGTCACGATACTCATTAGTACCTTGTGAATACATTTATGCCGATGGGCGTGAAAGTCTCAAAGTGAGGTGTGTTTAGTTTCTGCCATACTGCTATCTTGGCAACGACAAGCACAGGTGTGCCACTGACTGAAAACAACCTAAGTAGACGTCAACAGTCCAACGTTCATTGATATCGTGGCAGTGAATTGCACGAAGACCCCCTGCTTGCTACACACACATGGACACGGATGAGTGCACAAACCCATACATCAACAATAAACAGAATACAAATTAATGTCATTATAGTACATCCTGTAAATGACCTGCTCGTGCACCTTCACAGTGTGAATGAGCAGGTCAGCGCTGGACACGTCCAGGTAGCTGCACCATGCAAATAGCAATCCGCCAAAGTCAGACCGCATCTGGCTCTTAAAGGAAACGATAAGTTACAAGCTGATTTTTTTTATTGCACATTAAACCCAAAACACACCCTTGACTAATTATAAAACGTATGATAGGAAAGACACACTGACACACCCTAAATAAAGCTGCATGGTGGACGGTTGATGGGTCGCCTGCAGATCGCTAAAATAGGGCCCCAGGTGTTTGTTTCAATCACTTCCATGGCCACAGGTGTATAAAACCCTGCACCAAGACATACCGACTTTTTTTTACAAACACTTGGTAAAGGAGGGGTCGCTCTCAAGAGCTCAGTGAATTCCAGTATGATAGGATGCCACATGTGCAAGTTCAATCGTGATATTTCCTTGCTACTAAATATTCCACAGGAAACTGTCAGTGACATTTTAACAAAGTGGGAGTGATTAGAAATGACAGCAACTTGGCCCCAAAGTGGTAGACCATGTAAAAGACAGTGAGGTCAGCAGGTTCATTACTGTATGGCTATCAGTATTGTTTATTTAAAAAACTGCATTAGATGCCTTCTCAGCTGCCTTTGCAGCCCAGTAGTATTGACATTTAAAAAATCTGTAGCTATCTTTTTTTAGCTAGAACACCAACCATACACATATACAATCTCTGCATGATAAGAGCAATGTGAAGCCTTTGTACTACAGAGCCTCTAGGTCAGAGTCGCAGCAGGTTCGATTTATTGGGGAAAAGCAGAAAACACCCCGGAAGCATTGCCTCTGGTATTCATGGATTGTTCACTCTAGATTAACAATCTTACATGCTGTACAGGCATTAAACCCAATAGATTTTCAGAAAATAAGTGCCAAGGATTTGGCGAGAGTTTGAAACTCATCAGTCATTGGCACCTAGCCGATCGGATGCACAAACCATAGTTTTGTAGTGTCGGTTCCAAGCCTGGATAAAAAGGAGGGTCAGGTCAGGAAGGGTATACTGAGTACAATCATTCCAAATCAACAATGTGGATCACAATCTGCTTTGGCAATCCCTAACCAGGAGAGGATTAATAGATTTTCAGACAATTAACAGTACACTATTCACCCAGTAACAAAAAAAAAACAATAGTTTCAGAAAACCCAAGACTACAAAAACATAATTTATGTAAAGTGTGTAAAGGTTTGGACAGTCACAGGTTAGTCAGTGGTAGCCCAGTAGCGTACCAGGTATTGGTGTCAACTGCTATTAGGTTATATTTCCTGCATCTCCATGTCTGTGTTTTTTTTCCCTTGTTTTTCCTCACATTCCAAACACATACCAACACCTTTTTAAAAAATAGAATTAAATGTCATATATACATATAAAGGTGTACAGTACAGTTGAATATTTTCTTTGCATATACCAGCTTGGTTGGAAGCTGAGGTCAGAGCACAGGGTCAGAGGGTAACTTAAGGGCCTTGCTCATGCCAAAATGTGGCTGTATGACAAAGCAGGGATCAAAACTCTCAACCTTTATATTCAAAGTCCAAAGCTGTACCCACTAAACTACCACTGTCCCAAATAAAACTCTTACCATAAATATGTATCTCTACCTCCATCCTAGATTGGTCTGACTAATTTTATACAGTGTAGCACTGTGGATTGAATTCGTAGTTTGATGTACATCAGTATTCTCAGTACCTAAGTTTGGTGCTTATAGTGTTTCTCTGTGTTGTCACAGCCATGCTGTTGCTGTGGTCATGACTATGGATTTAACTAAGATTCCCCTGTCTGTCTGGTCTAAATTACCCTGGTGGAAAAGCTTAAACAATCTCATTCTCACATGCAGCATGCTGCCTACACCTCCAGCATGTTCCGACAGGCATCGTGAATGAATACAATTGTTTATGTTAGGAAACTATTGAAATACTTAAAAGAGTTGGAAATATGAGAGGTAAAATGATTAGTGGCCTTATCAAGCAGGTTCATCAGACCTGTAGAGGCAAATGCTTGTGTTTGAAGTGAGCAATGATGCCTCATTTAAAATTGCAAATGAATACATCAGCACTTGTTACATCCTGCCTGAAACGTCTCACAGACCCATTTGTCTCCAGTTAACAGGATCATGACCTATTTATTTACCGAATTTTACAGCTACTTATTTTGTCACAAGTTTTAGTGTGTGTGTGTCTGTGACACACTGTGGTGATAATTAATGTTGTGCTTCTATTATGTGTTTCTGTAGTGATAAAAATGGAATGCCTTGTATTTTATTACAAGTGGTAAATACATACTAAAGACTAAATAATGCCTATTATGATGTTACATTTGTTAAAAATGTTTTCCATTTGACACTGTTCTTCTCGCTTGTTGTTCTTTTCTCAGTGATTTGTGAATGCCTTTTGATCTATACAAAGGCAAGATATGTAATCTAGATCTAAATCAAGATATGCTATCTATATCGATGCATCCTGTTCACGCCAGAGAAGTAGACTGTTCAAATTCCTAGATGCCTTAAAATACTCCCTAGTAAGATATCTTAAATTTAAACAGTATTTTGTCTGAAGAATGAGGGAGATCATTGATATTGACTACAGCTGGAAAACAGCTGTCCGGTTATGAAACAGTAGCCAAACTGGTGCTTGGTTCAACAATCAATACGACTGTCCACAAGACAGTGACATAATTAATTAAAACCCTTTCAGTAGTGGCAATGTCTGGCACAGAGAAGCTCACACAGCTGAGCAAAATTTAACGAAGAATTTATTTGGTTTGGTCTGAAGTTATTTCTTGCTCTACAATGCATAACTTTCATTCATGGTTATGGTTAAGTGTGCAGTGAACAAACAGCTGTCAGTGTGTGGTTTTATCCAAAGCAAATGGTTTCATCGTCATTATTTCCTTTATAGAGGATACTGAAGTAAAATCTAATGTTATAATGATTTATTTTGAATTACCTTTATGTACTACATCCAGGTTGCATGGGTACAAAAATATGATAACATTAGAAGTAGGATTAATCTAGAGTACAGTGGATAAGCAGGGCTACTTCATGTATTTTGAGGTGATGGTTTCCAACACTAGTACCTTAAGCCCTCATCTTAAGCTCACTCTTAACAGTTTTACTTACACAGAAGGGATTATGTTAGGCTATTTTAATTATAGCAGCAGTAATCTTCTTTTGTATGTATGAGAGGCCATTGCATTACATTTACATTTACATTAGCTTTCAGGTCATCTACCATATAGTAAGGCTTTTTTCAAGTACACTACACCTGCATTCAATAATGACATACAAATATTAATAAATGATCAAATGTTTGCTTTAGCGATCAAGTGCCTACAAGTTTACTCTTTCATCATTAATAACCACCTTATAGTACTACGGATCAAATAAACCAGATTTAAGAAAGCAGTAAACATTAGATTGTGTGTCACTCTGGTGCAGGGCATCACATGTTAACTTAAAAAAGTTACAATTTTATGATGGCCACTAAACAAAGACACATTAACATAAACCATAAGTGTATAGTTTAATCTTAGCATTAAAACAATTAAAATACACTTCCACAATAACTTCAGAGAGTAGGAAAAAAATTGCAAGAATTGTGAACTGTGTTAAAATCTCAGCATCAAGATATTTGGAAAAGCATTCAGCCAGTAAGGTGGCTTAGTGGGTAGCACTGTCGCCTCACAGCAAGAAAGTCCTGGGTCGATCCCCGAGTGTGGCGATCTGGGTCCTTTCTGTGCAGATTTTGCATGTTCTCCTGTGTCTGCGTGGGTTTCCTCCAGGTACTCTGGTTTCCTCCCACAGTCCAAAGACATGCTACCAGGTTTGTCCTGGTTTTACCACTGAATTGTCCTGTGGGTTCCTGTGATGGACTGGCACCCCATCCAGGGTGTTACCATGTGCCTTACGCCCGTTGAGGAGCTCCTCCCCGACCCTAATTAGGATAAGGTGTTAAAGTCAATGAACTTATCGGAACATTCAGCCAGGGTTGTACTAGACACTTCCTGGTAGCTATCAAAGCATGTCATTAAAGAAAGAAGTAAAATCTGTGAAATTTTTGGAGTCATGTGGTCAGCTACATTTTATTCAGAAAAATGCATTGGAATCCCAAAAATAGCCACCATGCGTGTAAGTACACTATTGTTGATTGTTGCCCATTAGCCAATCACATATAATACTGTATTTAAATTATTAGAACCAAATAAAATTGAAAAATTCCCAGATAGCTGGTCTGTAATTTTGTGATTATTAAATATCATACATTAAATCAATTGCTTAGATAAATGTATGTGAATTATGATATCATCAATATCAACCAATATGATAAAAAATCATTCTTTGTACATGTGACCAGTGTCAGAACTGAATGATCAGTTATTTGTTTCACTATTATGCTGAACTGATAATGGATGCAAGTCTGAATGCTGAGTTGTTGTTTTTTTCTTCCTTAGTGAGATTCTGGACATATACATTATACAAGACTGAATGACCAGAGACAGTGAGACCTCAGTGGTGTGCTATACATTACACAGGACTAAATGACCTGATGAATTTTGTCTCACTGCTCTGCTGGATTGAATCACGATTGAATGTTCAGCTTTGCTTTAGTCTCAATATAAAGAGCTATGCTGAAATACAGAAGCCAGAGGGATGGTGTGTATAAGGTATCACCTTGTTCCACACTCTCACAACACTCAGCACTGTTAGGAATGTGTTGCATGGTAACAACCACAGCAAACAGCACACCTGGCAGCACCACGGTTCCAACAGGAAACCACAACAGTCAGAAAGCCCGGCCCACCACACACAATTTTGCAACCAGAGAGGCTGAGAGGAAACTTCTGCCTCTGTGCTGCACTAAAATTCCTCATCAAGGCAGCTTACAAGATTTAATTCTTATACATGATAAGTCTAAAGTAGGGTGATTTCGACAAGTAATGTTGCATACTAAATCACAGATTTATGGTGTGCTAATTATCTATTATGTTTACAAGTTCAGGTAAACTGGGACAGGATATGATATTCAAATAATGACAGCCATAATTTTTAAACCATCTTAATACTGAATATTTCATTTGATTTAGATAAAGACAGTAGTAAACCATGGCTATTCTTTAATATTTTGTTTATACTTTCCCCCCCAATTTATTACCAGGTCCAGTTGCGCAAAAGAAGAGGAAGTTGTAAAAGGGGAGGAATGCATAAACAAAAATTATTATAAATAATAAAAAATATTGTAAAATAAATTAAGTTTTGTCAGTGTAGAGTTTACTTGAAAATAAATCAATTCACGTTATTATAAATGGCACATTAATTATATAGATCTAAATTGTGTTGGTGGAGCAGTGATAAAACTCAAGCTAGCACATCAGAGCTGACATTTTGATCTCGTAAATTCGAAACTGAGCTCTGCCATCTGGCAGGGAGCCAACACAAACAAGAATTGGCTGTTGTTCATGGTGGAAAATGCCAAATAGTGACTCATCATTAGTGAGTGAATTACAATTGCTGCTGGCTGATCGATGACGTCTGCACAGAGCTGATCCGCATATGAACTTACCTCGGGCAGGTGAAAAAAGGGTGTGGCTCGGGATATAAAACCTTAATATGTAAAACATGCTAAACCTACAGAAAAAGGTAAGAAAATGCATTAAATAAGCAAAAATGAGGATTGAAACCTAATTGTTTCAGTACAAAAATCCAAACAGCCCAAAGCTGCTGTATAAGCAGGTATTAAGGTACCAATCCCAATGTTGATGATAATGGGTCTAACTTCCTGTTGTTTTTTATTCCATAGCAATTACATGCATTTAAGTGTTTTTAGTCCCTTTTACCTTTCTCATTTGGAGCACTGTGCAAAATTAACACACACTAATTTATGGCCACTTTCATTGAGCTGCACAGCCCAGTGTTCATTAAAGCAGTTCCCCCAACTACCTCCCTCTCACAAGGCCATCAATTTATTGTTATTGTTGGTGGTTTGGCTGAAGATTCTGTATTGATTTCTCACCCAAAAAGAAGATAAGGTGGAGAATCGAGATGGATTCCATATCTATTATCTAATGGAATTCCTCCTCTTAGAAAGGCTATGGATTTTCTGCCATTAAACCTCTGCAAAAGAGAGTGGGGCCAGAGTCGCTCCTGCAGCCCAAAAGAACTCCCCACTGAATGGATTAATGTGAAGTACAATGCAGCTGAGAAGGTCTGAGAAGCTGTGTCGTACTGGGAATGTAAAATAACATTTTCTGAGAGAAGGCCGCCTTATAATAAGTGTTAATTGACCCCCTGCTGTTTGAGCTAGTGCATATATAGCTTGCTGTCTCCACAGGATTTGTCAATATATCCAAGCAACAATCGTTCTTATGCTTGTATATCACATTCTTGAGGTCTATACTCTTAAATCAACATCAAATTAAAAAGCCAATTCATTGCATAACACGAAGTTATGTGTATACAATTGTTTGGCAGTAATCATTTATGGAAGGAATAATAATGTGTAATGAATGCAAATGCCTGCAAAATGTGTATATAGAAATCTGTGAAAAAATGTCATTCACCACATAAATGAGATGCATATGTCAAAAGATATAAACAGAGTTGAAAATAACCATATATACACAATATAAGTAGGTGGTCATAATGTTATGCCATGTCATGTATTATTCACATGTTTTTAATTTATTTGCTTTGGTATGTAAAACATTTCATAATAATATTCATATTCATTGGACACTGAGCCAAAAGGAAAAGAAGAGCAGGCAGACAAATTGATGTCTCAGTTAAAGCCTTTAAGCAATCTTGAATTTCCTCAGATTGTGATGTAAAGCAGATAATTATTCTAACACTGTGAATAGACGACTCTACACTACAGAATGATTAATATTCAACTCCACGGTCCATGTAATTGCTCTTTGAATCAGACTTTTGATATGTTGCTATGTTATAGTATCAGAAAAGCCTGCAAACTCCTCTTTTCTAATGAAGAACAGATCACTTTTAAGCTGCACTGAAAATGATGCCGTAAATCATTTTTAACATCCTCAAGACAGTAAGTAGTAATTCATCCTCAATAAGAAGCTCTTAAAAGCAACTGGCGCCATCTTTTATTTCCTGTGTTCCACTCTGCTTTGTGTCTTATGCCCCGTCTCGCATTAAAACAGCGGATCCTGTACAAAAACTACTATTTTCATTTAAATCTGATCCACATGAAAATGTTATCATGTGTTTGAGAGCTGTTATGTTTGCTTCTAAGTGTTTTCTAAGGTAACACTGAAAAGGCTATTAAAAATAAAATGATTAATGAAGCATTCAGCCTATTGTCGTGTGATAGTAGCTTACATCTGTCAGTGCTAAAAAGGAAAGAGATTCAACAAGACTTTTGATTTATATCAAACTAAACTAAAACTGTTAACATGTATTAACAAGCCCAGTGTTTAGAAAAGCTGGATAATTCAGTAAACTGCAATACAAAGTTGTTCATCTATTTGAACAGTTATTTAACTGATAAAACTACAAAGAGATTTTTCACTAATGACTTAATTTTCATTCATAAACTAAAAACACATTTAGAATGTAATACTTGCAATACAAAGTTGAGACAGAGGTATATTTAACACTGTTTATGTATCTGTTTCCCTGCATTTCTTTGTTTAATGCTTTTTCTACCCCTTTCCCCTGATTTGAGTGTTCAACTTGGCCAATTAGATGATGCTTCCTCTTTATTGACACTGACCCCCGACCCCTGCATGAGGCGCGTTAATATGCGTTTCAGCTTTGTACATGGAGAGCCACACACTGTCCACATTATTCCTCATCTCTGTGCAGACACCATTCATCAGCCAGCAGAGGTCATAATTCTCTCAGCTATGAGGAATCCCTGTCTGGCTCCCACCCAGTATTTTAGCGCTGCACCCCTTAGCACGGTACCTTTCTTTAAATTAGACTTACACTTTTTAATCATTTGAGGAATAAGGACACTAAGCGTTGCAGTTCAGCAAGTGGAATATTTGTCATTTTTGCTTAATACAAGACATCAACTGCAAGGTCGCTGTTGACTGATTCTCATCTTCATCATTTGTCTCACGTCTCATTGTATGTTTCAGACTGCATTTCTTGATCAGTAGTTGACTTTACTGAGACTTATCCAAATTAAATGAATATATTAAGGAAATTATTTACAATATATTGTAAAATATCTACAGTATTTGCAATAATGCACTTTCAAATGTATATTTAAATTATTTGTTAAAACAATTAAGATGGAACTATTCTTTTATGATTGGCATTTAATCTTAAAATGAATGTCCAAACTGAGAGCCAAAGCTCAATCCTCTTTTTATGCCCAATTAGAAAACTCCCACCTGTTATTCAGAATTCAGAGTTTACTCATTAATGGGTAAGTGCAGGGTTAATGGGTAGGTACAGTAGGCATAAATATAATCTTGGCCGCCATTCAATGGCAATAGGCTACAGGTTTTACATTAATATATAACTAAAGCAAATATGTACCTTGTTACACACACTGATTTCCCCAAGATACATAAGCAGATGGCTTAGCCTGGGATTTGTCTTGGATTTAAAAGTTTTGTAGTATATTATCAGTACAAAACCCCCCAAATGTAATTATTAAACTTAATGAACGTTTTTAAAAAATACTACTACTTCTACTACTACTACTGCTACTACTGCTACTACTGCTACTACTGCTACTACTGCTACTACTACTACTGCTACTACTGCTACTACTACTACTACTACTACTGCTACTACTACTACTACTACTACTACTACTGCTACTACTGCTACTACTACTACTACTACTACTCCTCCTACTA
>JAYDZG010000039.1:25454885-25465206 GCA_034509265.1 Microcambeva bendego
GAATAAAGGAATAAAATAAATTAATATGACTATGGTTGTCTTATGGCCAGAATTGGATAAATTCAGCACATCAATTCAAACAAATTAGGGATATATTGACATAACCATATTAATACAGACCCCACCCCTCTGGCTCAGACCTTATGGTCCTCACCTGTTGCTGCTCATCAACATTAGTACACAATTATACAGCTGAATTCTTTAATTCAAACCCATTATAAACATCAACCAATGAAGCCAAAAAACAAAAAACCAAACCAAACAAACAAAAAAACAGGAGAAGAAAACAGTACTTGCTTCTACTCCTGCAGGATCCTGTAAACTACCACCCATTAGAATCTGCCAAAAGGGCAAGAACCATTCTATGTGCTTAGCCCTCCTGTTTGTTAGTTCTATTTTATGGTGGTGATAATAGATTGCTCTGAAAGCACTTGACCCCAGGCCTACACTAAACCAAAATATTAACAGGTAAGTATGTATCGTAAGCACATCAACGGGCTACGGATTATTCACAGAGCTTAAAATAAACATAAAAGCAGAGAAAAAAACACACTGGTTAAGATGTTCAACTGTGGATCAGAAAATGGCCTTTACTTAAGTCGCTGCCAGAGTTACAATACAATACATAAAAATAGGAATAAGACAGAAAATAGAATGTTATTTAATTAGCTCGAACCTTAATTTAACTGAAAGGTGAAAGTTGAGCGATGTAACACAGTGTTAAACATTTCTATGTGCCATTATTTGGAGTATGTTACAGGCATTCTAAATGTGTTCTAAATGTTCAGTTCAGTTCATATTCTTTAATCCCTTATCCTAATTAGGGTTGGGGAAGGGTGCTTGAGCCTATCCCAGCTATTTAACGGGCGCAATGCACATTGGAACTCCCTGGATGGGGCGCCAGTCCATCGCAGTTTCCTGCAGGACAATTCAGTGTGTCCAATAAACCTGGTGGCAGGTCTTTGGACTGTGGGAGGAAACCCACACAGAGAACATGCAAACTTAAACCAGAAAGGACCTAGATCACCCCACCCGGGGAATTGGCCTTCTTGCTGTGAGAGGACAGTGCTACCCACTGAGCCACCATGCTGCTTATGTTCTAATGTACATCGAATTGTAATTGAAAACATTAGGAAGTTGCTTAAACACCTTCGATAATAATCAGGAATATTGTACAAACCTTTGACCATGTAGTTTACTTAAGGGTTTGTACTCAAGCTCTTGTCAGTAATTCTTTAAAACCTAGATGCCAATTATTTAAATAATGCATTCCTTAATAAAAAGAATAAAAAAATTAAACAGGAAACATGGAAATGAAACGTTTTAGCACAGTTAATAAAGATGGTGCTGCCAAGCATCATTTCTTGGTTGAAAATTGTGGGCACTTAGTCAAAAGAGTGTTAGGGCACAGATACTGACTTACCAGCATTGATTCAACTTATTCTGAAGTCAAGTAGGGTTAGCGCTGAGGTTAGGGGTCTGGACAGGTCAATGGATTTTCTTCACTACAAACAAATAAAACCACGTCTTTGCCTTAAAGCTAGAACCTTGTAATTTAATTTATACTTCATATGGTATGGTGCATATGGTTTTTCACTCCTGTCAAAGTTTCCCATAGCAGAGAGGTCCCCAAAACTAGAGTTTCTACCTGTACTCAACAACAGCAATGTTGGAGGATGTCAGAACGATGGGGAACTCAGGTCATTAGGCACTCAGATTTACTTTATTACGGAAGAGCTGGGTATTCCTTGCCTGTTTATCATGGTTTGGTCAAAACCTTCAGGTTTTCTAGATGGGTTTTAATCATGGGATATTAAGGTTGCAAATATGAAAATGTATGTTCTACACACCAACATCCTCGGGTACAGCAAAGTAAAAATGACTTAATGGAGGATCCAGGTCATGAACAATAAAAAATGGAGCAGCGTTATTGTCTAACAATGATGTCAACAAGTTATTGTATACAATGACATGGATTATCAACGAATGTCAATCTAATTTCATGAAAAACCACTTAACAAGAACGTCATCCTGGTTTATGTTCCAACAACAACACATGCTAGTGAAGTGTGTGTGTGTGTGTGTGAGAGAGTGAGTGTGTGTATGTGTGAAGTTCAAACTGCAATTAACAAGACCTGCAAACAGTATGTTCTGCCAAATAGTCTGACAGTGTGGCATCGGAAATATGAATGAAGCTGGAAAAGGACTATTTTTGTTAGTACAATACATTTTTCACTATCATTATCTACAAATGGAATTAAAGCTTGACGTCTCCAGATGGAGTTCACCAATCCCAAAACCACATTCTTTTGTGCCATGAGATGGATACGCTCAATTTTATATTGCAAAGATCTGGCGTGGAGCTTATTGAGGAACTGGCCACAAACTACTAATGTGTGAGCTCTGAGTAAAGCTGGAAATACAATCAAATCACCGGTCTACCAAAATGTTGAACCACCTACCCAAACATCAGGAACTAATTTCAGATGTTAGACATAATTAACATAAAACCAGAGGAGCTTTCAGATGAAGAATCCAAGAAAACCTAGGAAGAATGAAAAACAGGAACTCAAATTGGACGACCTATGATGGTGGGGATTGCAAAAAAGAGAGAGAAGATGCCAAAATCATGAAGGATAAATATATTTTAAGTGAACTCAAATTTGAATTCCAGACAGCCACAAGGACAACGTTTAGTACAACAACATCTGTAAAGATATTGAAGACAAACATGGAAAAACCAACATTTTCTCCCCTGAACATCAGAAATACATTTTAACCTTGAGCTGGTATGCCAAGAACCATGTATGCCAAGTGTGCCATTGACAGATAAAAACTGACAAAACAATGATTCAACATCAAATGAAGAAATATAGATGATCTATACCAACAAGAATTCAGCTGCCAATACAATTTTGTTTATCTCAATTTAGATTAGAAACCTTATTTAACACCACTGTGCTTTACACCGAGTTTGTCCTCCCAATCCGTGCAGTAGAAAAACACACTAACAAACACTAGGAGGCAGTGAACACACGTGCTCGGAGTGGTGGGAAGCCCTAGCCATGGCACCTGGGGAGCAGTTAGGAGTTTGGTGCCTTGATCAAGGGCACCTCAGTCATAACCTGTTGGCTCTAGGAATCAAACTGGCATCCCTCTGATCACAAGCCCAGTTCTCTAACCACCAGGCAATGGTTGCTCCAAATTTATCAAAAGAACCTAAGGAACTGGTAACACTAAAATTGTGTTCAACTGTGTTTTGGAAGTTTGGAATACCAAAACATTAGTTCTAATGAGGAATCTGATTCACGAGCCACAGTTATGTCAGAAAATGTCTGAACTGACTGATTCAATAATGACAGAGAAGTAAGACAACGCTAAATTCTGTCATCATTTGTCAACATATCAAAATTATCAAGAAATGTTGACTGGTGGAAGAAATATCAACAACAAAGATTATGCAAATGACACAACACAACACAACATCAGCAAGACCTATAGGCTTGTATAAGGAAAAAGAACAGTTAACAATGAGGCTTTAGATCAATACAAAGAGCACAATTCACTGGGGGGAAAAGACAGCAACAGCACGATGGATAGATAGAATTAGGAGGCACTACATATAGTTGACATTATATAAATCATGTAATTAGTTTTTATATGCTTTATACATAATAATAAGGTGTGTGTCCTGTGTGCATGCTTATGCAGTCTAATTACATAACTGGTATTTTCTCCTGAGTGAGATATCAGACATTATGTACATTACTGAGTAACCGGTTATTTTTATTTCTTAATGCAAACACAGAGTGGGGGAAACCAGAAGTAAAAATGCTTCAATTTCACATTTTATAGTACACCTCTGTAAACCAATCTCTAATTACTAAATTAAACAAACTCAGAAATGCTAAACCCCATACAATTTAAATGCTGCTGCTAAAAAACCTTTATGACAAAAGACAGGTGCAACATCAGAGAGGTTATGCCCAGGGCTCGGGCTAAGGGTAGGTCTGGGGTTGAGACTAGGGATAGGGCTGGGCTAGGGATAAGGCTAGGTTTAAACTAAGGTTGGGCTTAGGTCTGAGGTTATGGTAAGATATTAAACTAGGGTTAGGCTGGGGCTAGGGTTTGAGCTAGGGTATAGGATTAGGGTTCTGATACTTTGAATGTTAAATACATTGTACTGATTTAAAAACAAAATTAGGAAGTGGGTCCTCCAGACAGCACATGGGTTAATACACTTAATACACTTATGATTATTTCATTAAAAATCATATGATCAGCAGACTAATTAAGTGAATACGCTTTGAAAACACACACGTTTACTATAGTTCAATCATCTTTTATTCCTCTTTTTAATTTTATTCCTCTTTTTAATTGTTTGGGAACTGAGGGTACAAGGGGGAACTGTTTTACTTTGCCGGGTTTTGCATCATGCAACTGTTAGCTTCTTTACAGTCTGTATCTGGCAGTGTCTGACTCTCTTCTTGATGACACGCTATACATTTTCATAAAGGAGAGACCTGGACTGTAAGTAGGCCAGTCAAAAGCCACACTGTTGTAGTGCATGCACAATAAGGCCTTACATTGTCTTGCTAAAATAAACGTAGACTTCCTAATATTGTCTCTAAAATACAAAAAGACACCTCAGAATCAGATGCATCTTCACTCATATTAAAATCTCTTATACCATTAGCACTAATACACCCCATGCCACGGCCAGTGGGCCAGTATGGTACTTGGTCAGTACTTAGTCTTTCAACCATTTCTAGTTGCACATGATCTGCAAGGATGGATTCATACCCAAATCGGTTGAGAGTGCCTTACACACCTTATACACCCACCAAGCTCATGAAACAAGACTTCCTTCATCAGTTAAGGGCTGCAGCTATAGAGAGTCTGTTTTTTTAAATGTCATGCTCTATACATTTGGTTACATTCATGACAGGCACACAGTAGACACACAAGCTTCATCAATACACAAGTTTATATCAAACACAGCCATGGACAACATTGTCTCTTCAGTTCCCCTCATTTGCATGTTTTTGGACTGTGGTAGGAAACTGGAGCATCTGGAGTAAACCCATGCAGACACAGGGAGAACATGCAAACAGTGACTTGACAGTGTGAATGTGTGTGTTAATGGGTTAGCACCCAGTGTTTTTGAAATAGTCTACGTTTTGCCAAAACCTTGACCAAGTTAAATATATAATAAAAAAATAACTATTAATGATTTAAAAAAAAAACTTTTTTTGGTATGTGTTGTCCTGAAGAAAGCAAAAATATCGTTTTTTTGTGAACAGGGCTGATGTTTAATATTAGTTCCTAAATTGGAACTATATGATAAAAAGTATATTAATTAGGTAAAAGGGATCATATTAATTAATAAGTGATCACCTACAGATGGCAGCAAGCTAAGCAGTTATGTAAATGCATCATGCTAGCACTCAGTGTGAGCAATGTAGCGTGAGCTTTGTGTGTCTTTGGAGGAGACTAAGCTTGTTTTCATTATGCTCTATGCAGTTTTTGTCAGGGAAAATCACAGCCTGAACCCGACTCAGGGTACAGTGAACATGATTAAAATTCTACCAGCTCTGCATGGCCTCTGCAAATCATTCGCCAGATCCTGGGGGCTTTTAAAAGCCTTCACATTTTACATATTAGCACCTAGCAACCAGGACAAAGCACGCTGGTTCTACCGATGTGAATGAATGATGGTTACTGTAGCAGCATTGGTTTTATTGGAGCCTTAAAACAACAAAATATTGAACTCTGAAATGGAGAATATGTAAATACTGCAATTATACTTAATTGACATGAAAAGTATTTGCCCCTCTACTGATGTACTTTTTTGCATAAGATGAGAACCTAAGTAAACACATTTTGAAATGATGTTTTAATTTACTGATTTTGTTCACCTCTTTCTGGTCCTATGTGAAACAGTAACGGCTCTTTAATAGCTACTGAATCAAACCGATTTCAATTCACCAGCCACACCTGACAGGTGAACCTAAACTGGAAGGCATGAGTCACTATACATCAGGCATAAATAGTTTCATCATAATAATATCCAACCAACAGGTGACCATGCTGGTGAGAGTGTATTGGTCAGGGGATACATTGATTTTACAGGATCTGCACAGATAACTTGTCATTAATTCTGTAAAAAAAAACAAAGCTGAATGTTTGCTCATCAGGTTATAACCTAAAGCTCTTCTCCATTCATTTCTGGATGACCTCTGAATGTAGTGTTCGAGTCAAATTCCTGACTTGAATTCCCTTAAGATCAAGTGGCAAGACCTTAAACAAACAGTGGCTAAGAAATAGTCAATTTTACATGACTTGAAACAATTCTGTGAAGAAAAGTGAAAAAATACCTCAACGACACAAACATCTGATTGCAGTTGTTAATGCCAAAGGTGACACAACCAGTTATTACCAATGGTAGGGTTTTTATTTTTCACATTTAAATATTGAATAGATCTTCACCTTTATTTAAAAGCTTCATTTTGTGTTTAGTTGTGCTGTCATAAAGTTACAAATAAATTAATTAAAATATCTGAAATGTAAGTGTGACAAATTAGCAAAAATAGAAATGATTGTGATAAGTGATTTAGGTTTGATTCCCATTGCTGTGGATTTCGTCAGAGTACATAAAACTTGCTGAAAAGGATAATTGATGACAATGTCATGAAGCCACAACCCTTTATTCATTTGTTCCCCTTTGTTCTAGTTTTTGGTTGCTATAGTGAATTAATCAATACAAACCTGAAAAGCTTTCTCATAAACATTTATAATGTGAAATGATCCATTGACCTCTTGAGGCATAATCAAAAAACTTGTTAAAGGGCAATCCATCAAAAGATTCTTGTGGAAATCAATTATGTTTTTGTATTGCAATGAGCTAAAAGAAATAATGACACCTGTAGTTTGTATTCCAGTCTACTTCACCATCCTGAAGAAGGTGGTCATGGGTCATGGGTGTATAACTATGTGTGTAACACCCTGACATGGATAGACACAGGTTTCAAATACTATGATCTTGAGCCACTATGATCTTGAGCCGGAAAATGCTAGAACTGATGTTGAATGAATTAAGTAAAAAGGCATTGTTCTCTTTAAACTATATTGCTCTATAGCAGTTTCCTGAATGAAACTATTGTATAGAGAAAAATTACAACTCTTTTTCAATTTCAAAAACAAATTACATCACATTTTTCCTAGTGACGTATAATTTAATACTAACTGATGCACCACTGCTTCCACACCCTCATGACATGAAAATCTTTTCCCCTTAAAGCTTCTTTGAGCATCCAAAAGGGGGGAAAAAGACCAATTACTCCTCACTGTTTCCAACTTAAATATAAAATAAAAATATATAAATTCTTAAATATAGTACAAATGGAACAGACTGAAGAAATACTAGAATAAAAAGACTGAGGACTATTATATCACATTTTATGTCACTGATGGCCAGCTTTGCCTATGTGGATCCACCAGACAATGGTCATCTGTGTGTTTTTATTTAGCCTACAAGTGCAAGTGTTTTTGGAATTGTTGAACTACCCGTTAATACCCATATCATATTCAAACAGCCACCCATATACATCCACATGAGAATCAGTGTATCTTGGAATTTTCTTACTATATTGTCACAATACATTATTGTACAGATGCTTGATGATTATTACTATCAGCCAGTGTTATTGCCCAGTTAATATATTTTAAAACTATAAATAGAAATAAAAATACACAAACAAGTTTGAAAGTTTCACATAGTATAAAAGGCTGGACAAGGCTGGAATCCAGCTTGTATAAATATAGGACACTGCTTGCTTTGACACGATGTACCAGTATTATGTGCTACTGTGAAAAAAAGTAATGACAAGGTCAGTCTTGTGTTCACATTTGGACCTGTCCTGATTATCACAGTAACATGGCAGTGCTGTATTGAAGATAGCAGCTTAATGCTCTGTACGAATAAATACCAACACACAGTACAGTTTGAACCACTTCAGCACAGTGGCACACATTGACATTGACATCCTCCCTGGCTCAGCACTGTCTTCAGTCTATAAGAAGAAAACTGCACTCGCTCTCTCTCTCTTTATCTGCAGCTGCCCCTGGAGGAGAGCTATGGCAGCCCCACCATCTGCTTACTGCATCTGCAATAGCTGCCTCGGCCCAGATGACAAAGCTGAACCTTCCAAGTCCTGCATAATAAACAAGCCTATCCCTCTTTCTGTTTTACCTTCTTCAGGTTTTCCTTAAATGGCAGTGCAGCAACTTAATGTGGCAGTAGTTTGGTGAACTCACTTGCTGTTCTTACAAGCGTTTGCAAGTAAGGAAGGGAAGGAGAGAAAAAAGGAATGAAAAAACTGAGAGAGAGAGAGAGAGAACCCCTGGGAGCGGGCGTCAATGCTGCTGAAAAGAGCCTCATTTTCCAATGCCATCTGTTACCGGTCCCTGAGTTGAAAGCCCCATTTATGTCATCCATCCCAGTGCCACACAGCCAAAGCAAAGCAAGCCCTAAGTTCTCTCTCTATTGTTGCTCATTCTACAACTCTAAAACCACCCAAAGCGTTTCTTAAGTCATTTTTCTGCGGTTAAGCAGCATGCTTTAGCTTCAGGGGAAAAGAGTTTTACACTAAGTGGCTTAAATATGACAATTTCTTATTTCACATTTTCATTATATTACAAATATAAAAATAATATGTAATATGACATTTAAAATTCAGGCGGAGATCTACCCAAAAACAAATGTTTTACCATATTACAACAATTAATTTAGAGTTTTTAGAGTTTAGTCATGCATTTAAATCGATTAGTATTTTTTCTAAAAAATTATATGATTATATATGATATGAAAACTTACAGCAAAGTCTTCTTTGCTTATATTGCTGAATACACATTTAAATTTCATTCCATTTACATTGAAATGATTTAAAAATTAAAGAAATGATTCTAGCTTTGGTGTATTTAGCCCCATGGTTTAAATTATAGTGGGAATGAGGGAGGTGGTGACCTTCGTAATTAAGTTACCCCTCATCAAAATGTTGATGTCAGCTGAACTGTAAGTCCAAGTAAAAGTTGTGTATGTATACGCCCCCCCAAATTTGTCACTGTACATTTTAATCATCAACTGTTTTTAAAGAGAAAAAAAATAACTAGCTTGTTCTATGTTGGACCCATTTTTAAGTTTGATTACAAAGTTGAGTGTTGTACAGAATCCTTTGCTTGAATTAAATTCATGTCTATAAAAGACATTCAGTTGGGTATTTTAATCAAGGGATAAATTGGATGATGTCAGAGCCCAGAAAGGTGTTCTAATTATGTCACAGAGGAAACTTAAATGCCAAACAATAATGTGACAGTATAAATTACATGGTAATAGTTAGAAGGATGGATCGCAAAACAAGTTGCAAAGATAGTACTAACCTAGCTGTGGTTGCTAATTATTCATCTAATTAAATAAGTAATTCTGGATTCAGTGCATTAAACACATGTTCATGTTTCTAAGAATTGGAAGTTTGTTTTAATAAGAGCAGTTAAACACATTCAGTGGTATCCACTACAGAGAAGAATTGCTTTGTGGCAAAACATAGATCAACAGGCATATTGACCAAGGGTGGGTAATTATACAGAAAACACAGACTGCTAAGTCCTTACCAAAGTACTTATTTCAGATTAGTGATTGGTAAATTGTCACACTGTTTTATCTGAGACAAACTTGTCCAGCCAGGAAATGACCCAGTGTTATATAATGTAATATATCTAAGTGTATATGTAAACAATTCAGCAAAAGAAAATCTAAAATCTTCTGTGGTCATATACTGTAGTTTGTAATACGTCCCGGCAGGGAGGTGTGAATTATTTTAACACATTTGGGAGTTGGTCGTTTCAGATTGCAAAGCACAAACTATATGTTTGCTAAATGTACTGTAATGTATTTATAATGATTAAAACAAGGACATCTAGAGAAAAAATGTTAACCAAGTATCATAGTAATAAACACTCTTGCCAATTACTGAAGAGATTAATTAAACTACTACAGTGAGCATTCCTTCAGTTGTTTTGAGAAGAGGGAGAGACCCCCTTACATCTGGTACATTTCTTTCACCACACATAACCCACTTCTCTTAGCAATTCAAAATACAAGCACATAGAGTCTAGATCATGAAAACCCTAACTTTGCATTGACAATAATGACAAAAACCTATATTTTTACATGTGTGGATTATGGGTTTCATTCTCTATCTGTTGGTAAAAGTATCGTTGGTAAAAACGACAAATAACAAGTATTTTTTTTAATCACACAATC